>JASDQU010754644.1:3401-28788 GCA_032191745.1 Picea mariana
TGTCACAAGCCATATCTAATTGTGCCTCATAGATATCTCAATACATGTTTCGCTGCTGTCTAGTGAGTCTGTATCGACTGACTCATGGAATGACTAAGTACATTCACTGCATAGCATGAATCAAGTCCGGTGTTAACCAGATACATCAGTGATCCAATCAGCTGTGGATCAATCTCCTCTGAATCATCATCATTCATTTTCTTCAAATCCATCACCGTCAATTTGCATTTTGTCATACTGAACTTCTTTAATATTCCCACTGTATATTTTCCTTGACTCAGGAAAATCTCATCGGTCCTTTGTCATACTTCTTGTCCCAAGAAGTAGTGCATCATACTCATATCCCTCATCTCGAAATCAGAGGTCAAAGCTTACTTGTATCCATCAACAAGGCTTTCTGAATAAGTCATCAAAATTAGGCTCTCGTCACCAACACTGTAATTATATAGGTTTGGATCAACAATATCTTGCTGAAACCCAAAATCATCAAGAATCCATCCATCTGATATAGTTTCCAACTCATGGATGGTAGTACAGATGGAAGTGTATCGGGCTTACTGGATCAAGTGTCTCATCATAGACAACCGCCTCTGTTTGTGAGAATCCTTTGGCTATAGATCTCGCTTTGTATTTCTCGACACTTCCATCAACTACATGTTTGATCTTATAGATCTACTTGGAGGTTACCACAGGCTTCCTTTCTGGTCTCTGAACAATATCTTATACATCATTCTTTTAAGATATACTGGTATTCTTTTGTTATGGCATCTTGCCATACTTGTTCTCCCGTTGCTTCTCCAAGACAAGGAGGCTCAAGATCAATGAAGTGGCTCATGACTGAAGGATAGCTCAAAAATCTCTTTTGCTTTCTTGGGATGTGCCTTGAGGGGCTTGTATGTTCCTCTGCCTCCTGCAGAGTGAGCCTAGGTAGGCCTTTTATGCCCTACTGCAATATCTCTGGACATATCAACTGGAGCAATTGGATCAGCTGGAATAATGTCCGTCTCCCTCTGAAATGCTGAAGGGGGAGAAGGTATTGTCTCACTGTCAATCTCCATCTGAGATTCTTTGGATCTTTGAAGGGCTATCTCTTCTTCAATGACAACATCTCTGCTTGTCTCAATCTTTCTCTGACCAGGGATGTAGATCCAAAATGTCTTCGAAGATTCATTGTTTATCCCATAAATGTATCCTTTCTCCCTGAAGGGTCTAGCTTGGACTTCTTCTTTTTGGGTACATGAAAATACACTGGGTACCCAAATATCCCGAAGTGTTCAATATCAGGCTTCACTCCAGTGAAGGTTTCTTCAGGAGTTATATTTTTCAAAGTCCGGTGAAGACTCTTGTTCTGAACACATACTGTGTCATGCATGCTTCTGCCTATGGAATCATAGAAAGATTCTGATCATGCATTATTGCATTGGTTGTCTCAATGATGGTTCTATTCTTCCTCTTTCTCAAATAGTTTTGACTCCCTCTGGGTCAAGTGACTCCCTCTGAAGGGTAAACATCTAACTTTGTTCTTAACCTGTCTAGAACAAGAAAACAAGAGGAACCAAAACAAGAATATCTCCGAAAGGATAAATAATGAGTACATCTCTAGAATCAAAACAATTTAAGGATTGTTGTCACAACTACAACACCTACTTGTAATGTAACAAACTTTAGAAATATAGTTTAGAGGAATGACAATTACAACAATCAAACCCAGAGTCTTCACTTCCAGTGTGTTGTTCCTTTGAATGCATTGAGATCCCTCTGGATCCATGACTTCAGCAAAAGGTTCCTTTGTCTTGCAATTACCCTCATGACAATGATATAAATAATATATATACAAGTGCATACCTGAGGGTGCCGATATGATTTCTCCAATGGCACATGGTTGATCTCTGTCCTCTGACATCTCCATGAAGGAGGTTGTCATAGTGTCACCTTTTTGTATCACCCACAATAAGTCTTCCTTTGAAGTCTTGTCTTCCAGGAAATTGAAGTTGCTTGATCCCTCAAGCTTATCTTCCATCATAGTTTTGTTCATTATAATTTTAGATTCTTCACAACCCCTTGTCAACTGGGCTAGAAAACCTAATGGCTAGGCTAGGCTAGCACTTTTAGGTTTTGTTGGACTTATGACTGCCAACAATAAGCCTTTGAAAGATAGGAGAACACTGGTGAGCTAAATAGGTCCTTCAACGAGTTGCAGAAACCCTAATACTAAAATTTCTGCAGAAATTAGCGAAACCCTAGTGCCAAAATTTCAAAATGCTTTGAATTTCAATCTTAAGCTTTCTAGAGGTGCGTTGAAGGAGGCCGTACACTCCTATGGTATTTTTAGCCCCAATGTCCAAGTGCCAAGTGCTGAAACCTCTTAGAAAGGTAGGTCGTACGGAATTTTTGGAAACCCTAGTAGGGCCGTACGGTTTTGCAGGAGAGAGAAGATGGCTGAAAATTGCTTGTGCAATGGGTTTTTCAAGACCTATGCTCTAAAACCATGTTGATTTTTCAATAGACAAGGTTAAGCATGAAGTTCATTCCATTTTAGCATTTAACTTAACCATAACCAATAATGTTGCAGCAACCAAGATCACAAGAAGAAACACCATGCACAAGAACACAAGAAGTATCTTGGGAAACCCTTCTCAACAAGGGAAGAAAACCCAGCCAAATCCTTTGCTATATTCTTCAACAAAAAGACCTTCACCACCAAGAAAACCTAGCACACAAGAGGGTGCGTAGAAACCCTAGAAGACTAGCGCCCAAGAGAGGTGCGCACTTTTCCCAAGTAGATGTACTTGCTGAAATTTCCAAACTCACACAAAAGATATGATTCCTCAATGGGGAATTTACCTTTACTTATATTAGACTTGACCTGTCAACATAAGTGTCTATTGGCACAAGGTCGACCTCTATCTCATAATATAATTAATATTAACCAGGTTAATTATCTTTTACATTAATTATCAATTACATTAAGGTGGGGTCGACCTGTACCCTTTACATTACAATTAGGGTTACAGGCAGGTCTGACTCTTGAACAATATTGCAAGGGATCTCATACACCCACTAGTGCTCAGCCACTAGGGGCACATCCATAGGGATGTCCATATCTCGGGCTCACTGGATTACACAAAAGAACCACTTATCACTAGTGCTCAACCACTAGGATCACGTTCACCTGTGCTTGTCCCCAGGCACGTCCACTCAACCGATCTTCTTTCCCACTGCATTACACAGGAGAGTCATCTGGAGTTCATCATCAACTCTCTGCTGAGAGGAGGCTAATACATCATCTTCATCTCTGTCTCATGATGATGCACCCAACACTTTGGGATTTCACACGTTCACCTTGTGCTCAGCCACAGGCACATCCAACTCTGCAGATCTCCTTTCTCACTGCATTACACAGGAGAATCATCTGGAGTTCTTCTCAACTCTCTCTAAGGAGGAGGCCATCTCTACGTTCTAGCTCTGTCTCAGATAGGAACCACAAACCCCTCTTAGGGGCTCTCTCTCAGGTTTGTGTCCTAGAGATTGTCTCACATAGCTGCAATCATCAACAAAACGTCTGGTTGACCACCTAAGACATGGTTGGCAAAGGCACAAAAGTTGAAAGGCTAAAGCCTAGCCCTATGCTTTAGAGTTTGTTTTTTGTATGCAAGGAAAGTTGAAAGCTAACTAAAGTTGTAAAGATAAAATCTGTAAAAATAGGCAGCTAGTTCAAATCCCTTAGTGTTAGCCTTTGTTGATTTTGAAGACTGAAACAGAAATAATAGGAGAATAAAAACAGTGACAGCAGTCCGAATTTATCTTTTAAACAGCAGTTCGACTTGACATGAAACTGCAGGTTGACAGTTAGTGAATTAAGGTAAAAGCAGTCGATTAGAAATAGCAAAAGAGATCGATCTTGTTGCTGTTGATAGGCATAATGCTTGACAGTTTTGTTGCCATTAATAATCATGATAATGTTGCCAAAATCAGTAGTGAGTAAACAGTAGGAAAGAAGGCTTCAAAGCAGCAAGTAAACTCGGTTGGCAGCCATGAAAAGGATGACCGAAGTGACATGTTTTTCTTGCTTTCCTTGAAAAACATTCAGGGGGAATTCATCTCCTTGATGGTTTTTCCTTTATATACAGGTTTGAAGGGAGGTAGTGGGGTTGGATATCGTTTTTTTTGGATAGCGTAGTAGCAGCGGAGAGCTCTTCATCTTTCACTCCTCAAACCTCAGACCATTGCTTTCACTATAGGTAAGGAATCATTGGCAGCCTGTCATCTATGACTTACTATGATGCAGCCAGTCTCTTGAGTAATAATTGATTGATACAATTATGCTTTCTGCTAGCTCTTTAAATCTTGGTTGTTGATGATAAAATTGTTGCAGTGATAGATAGTTTTACTGTGCACTTTGAGTTTTTTCTCACTACAGGCGTATTTTCTTTCTTCAATCCAGGCCAGTAGAATTGTTTCCTGGTGGCCGTGATCATTTTCTGATATCCTAGATGACCAATATAGGGTCTTTTACGTAGTTCATCCATAATGAACCTCTTCAAGTCGTCACAATCTGGAATATACAGTCTGCTTCGGTAAGTGAGCAGACCTTCTTCTGTCGTCTGGTAGCCTTCATACTTTATCCCTGTGGGTTCTTGCTGCAGGTACGAGGTCACGGTCTGGAAGAATGTTTGTCTCTTGTGCATTTCTGACTCTTTCCTTGACATCTGTCTCGCAGGAGCTCACCGCGGCCAGGTGAATTGTTTTCATACTTTTGCTAAGGGCATCGGCCACCCTATTTTATTTTCTTTTAATGTGTTTGATTTTGAAATCAAACTTGCTAAGGAGGGCCATCCACCTAGCTTGTCTAGCATTGAGCTTTGGTTGGTCAAACAGATATCGCAATCCATAGTGGTCTGTCATAAGTACAAATTTTCTTCCCAAGAGATAATGTCTCCACATTTTCAAGGCGTGCACTATGGCAACCAACTCTAGATCATGGGTCACATAGTTGACTTCGTGCTCATTCAATTTTCGGGATTCATAGCAGACCACACTTCCTCCTTGCATAAGGACTCCTCCGAGTCCTTCCTTACAGGCATCTGTGCACACAAGAAAGTCAGCTTCGGGATCAACGATCTTCAACACGGGTGCATGGGTCAGTAGATGTTTCAGGGTCTGAAATCTTTCTTCACATTTCTGTGTCCACATGAATTTTGTCCCCTTCTTCTAGAGAGCAGTGATTGGACAACCAATCTTGGAGAATCCTTTTATAAATCTCCTATAGTATCCTGATAATCCCATAAAGGATCTGATATCCGAAACATCCTTTGGGGCAGGCCATTCCATGATAGACCTGATTTTGTCAGGGTCTACTGCTACTCCTTCTTCGGATAGAACATGGCCTAAGTAATGTATTTGCTTCTGGAAGAATTCACACTTGCTGAATTTGGCATAGAGCTGATGTTCTCTTAGCACTTGCARCACAAGCCTAAGATGCTCTTCATGTTCTTCTTCATTCTTGGAGTAAATTAATATATCGTCAATAAAAACCAGCACAAATTTGTCTAGGAATTTGCTGAGTACATTGTTCATCAAGCACATGAAAGTGGCAGGGGCATTGGTTAACCCAAATGGTACTACCACAAACTCATAGTGACCATACCTTGTCCGGAAGGCAGTTTTATGGATGTCTTCACCCTTAATTTGGACTTGATGGTATCTCGACCTCAAGTCAATCTTTGAGAAAATAGATGCACCCCCCAATTGATCGAACAGGTCATCGATCCTGGGCAAGGGGTACTTGTTCTTTATGGTTACCTTATTGAGTTGTCTATAATCTATACACAGTGTAAGGGTACCGTTCTTCTTTTTCACAAATAGGACTGGTGCTCCCCATGGAGACATGCTGGGCCGGATATAGCCCTTATCCATCATTTCTCTTAATTGCAATTTGAGTTCAACTAACTCGGGTGTGCTCATCCGATAGGGTGTCCTAGAAACTGGCACCTCTCCCGGTGCAAGTTCTATCGAGAAGTCCATGTCTCTTCTCGGAGGTAGACCCGACACCTCTTCCGGAAACACATCTCTGTATTCTCTCAGGGTAGGGTGGTCTTTGAGGCTTGGTTTGTCATCTTCAATAGTTTTCAACACCTGTATTGCATATAGGGGACATCCTTTTCGACAATACTTTCTCATTTGCAGAGCTGATATTTGTCTCACTGAGACAGGTTTTCGGATCCCTTGAAGGGTTATCCTTTTCCCTTCTTTACTTACACATTCTAAGGTTTTATGGTAACAGTCCAATCTGGTTTTATGGGATTCTAGCCAGTCCATACCAATCAACAGATCATACAATCCCAGGGGTAATATGTTAAGGGTTGCTTGGGTGGGGAATTTACCCAACATTATTTGGCAGGTTGGTATGACCTCTGCTACCCTTCTTTTGGTGCCAGTGGCTAACTGTACCAACCATGGCTTGGTAGGTTTTTGTGGCTGTAGTTTACACTGCCCAACAGCCTTAGGGGCTATATAACTCAAATTTGAATCAGGGTCAATCAAAATAGACACTAGATGGTTGGAAATCATACCTTCTATTTCCACCACTGAAGCTTGGTGGTCAGCTTGGTTATTATCCAAGGCTGCATAAATTTGCGGCACACTCCTGGCCACATCATTGACGGTGGTAGCTTCCTGGATGTTATAAATTATCTGACTATTTGGTTGTCGGTGTGGGCAGTCTCTCAGTAGATGTTCTTCTCCGCAACCCCAACATTTCAAAGGTTCTCTCTTTGGGTTATCAGTCTTCACTGGTATGGATCCAGAAGTTTTATTTCTGCCCAAGGAGGGAAAATTCTGCTAGTGTACACTTCGGGCTGGGAAGCTCATTCTTGGGTTCTTCTTATAGTTCTTAAATCCTGGGAATTTAATCCCCTTTTTCTAAAATCTCGAACTATTCTTCTGCTTCCAGCCTTTCGGATGTATCTCGAACTATTCTTCTGCTTCCAGCCTTTCTGAAATCTCAAACTATTCTTCTGCTTCCAGCCTTTCTGCGAGGTTCTGTTCGATGTCCAAGTTGTTCATAACAATATCTTTCCTTTCAGATAGTATCTTCTAGGGTATTTGGTTCGTCAAATTCAATCCTATTCTGATAGTCCTTAGGTAGTCCACTGATGAATCATTGCACCTTTGCCTTTTCTGCTTTTATGTAGGGTACATACCTCAGCAACTCGAGGAATCTGCTGACATATTCCTCTATGGTGAGTTTCCCCAGCTTAAGTTCATAGAATTCTTTAGTCTTTTCGTTGAAATATTTTTCAGATAGATACTTCTTCCTGAAGTATTTCTCAAACCGTTCCCAAGACAGGCCTTCTTCGTGAATCCCTTTTACATTCTTAAGGTCTTCCCACCAAATGGAAGCCTTTCCGTTCAAGTTGAAGGTGGCTACTCGGGCCTTCAAATTTTTTGAGAAGTCATGGACTCTGAAATACTTCTTTAGTCCAAGCAGCGAGGCCTCTGCTTCCTCTCCCTTCTTTATTTCACCGTCGAAGGAGGGTGGTTTTGCCTTCCAGAATTCTTCGAATTTATGACCCTTCGAAAGCTTTCGCTTCTTTTGTCTTCTTCAGGAATAAGAACTAGTTCTGTTGATAGAAGAGTCCTCCGAACCGCCAGCTTCCTTTCTAGAGGAATCGTCCGCCGCTTGTCCTTTACCTCTGGGATGTACCTTTTTCGAGGTGCTCCTCTCAGTGTGGCCAGTGATATGACCATGTTTCTGTACCTCAGGTTCATGCTGCATTTGTCTTTGTAGGTAGGATAGGCTCTGCAGTAAAACCACGTTAATTTCTGTTTGCTTTTCTTGTTCTTTCATCATCCTCTCATTGTAAGCCTTGCAGCTTTGTCATTCGACCATGAGACTCCTCACAGTCTCAGCTAGATCTGGAGGGGTCCCTACAACCCTCATTTCGTTAGACTCTTTGTCTCTATTGTGGGAGCCCTCCCCCACTTCATGGTGAGTCACCATTCTCTACGTCTGCAATTTTCTGCGGTTGGTCTTCCACTTTGTGTGCAAAAGAAAAACGCTGGTTGTTAGTCAATATTTATATTTATTATAACCAGTTCATAATTCATATTTCTTTCACATGCATACACACAATTGGGGTTTTCATTTTGAACTTTGACCTTTTGATTTAGGGGGTTAAGATAGAGGGTTACTCCTTTTAGGAGTGCTTCTAATGGAGCTTCTACGCAACTCGTTCATGAGCCCAAGTAGGCCAAGTGTTGTAACCATAATCTGATACCAATTTGTAACATACCCACTACGAAATTCGAAATTTTTCGGCTTTTTTCTTCTTTTCTCCGAGGAACGGAATTCCCCGAATCCCTACGGGGCCTGATACAGACCCTGCCCTCCCTGATCCGTACTCATATGATCGGCGGCTATGACCACAAGCCTTATCGGAGAGGTGCTCGTCGGCTTTCGCGATTCGAAAAATCGCGAGGCATGTATTTCCCTTTCTCTCTTGTCTTTCGAAGGGCCGAAACCCGAAACGGATCTAACTGCTTAACGAGATTAATAACAACCCAGGTTAAGTCCGGGTAGTCTACCCTTAGGGATTTAGCATACTGGAATTTCGGGAGGTGCGATGGCAAGAGGTCTCACACTTGGGTCTCCTGGGAGTCGGAACTCCGAAATCTGCATATCCTATATATATATATATATATATATCTATATATCTTTCTCAGCTTATTTCGGGATTTCACTCATTTGTATTTTTCGCGGAATAAAACGTCAAGGGGTTCATGCCCTTCGATACTCCGGGAGCCGAAACACCAAAGTACCAGATTTATGCGCACTAGGTCCTCTTGGGGTTTCACATATCGGGATTTCRGAATGCGCGAGGACAGGAGGTCTCGTACCCAGATCTTCCGGGAGACGRAACTCCGAAATACCAAACTCTAAACTCCGAAGCATCAAGACTTTGCGCACTACGCCATATCAGAAACTTTCCCCATCGGGACTTCGCATCTAGTAGGTACACAGAACAAAACTGTCGTTTGGGGTCTCGGTTACTGAAACRCCTAAAACACCCAAGGCTATACGTACTCAGCCATTTCAKCATTTCGCCTATCGAGATTTCGGGGTTGGCGTGTACAGGGGAAACTTACCCTTGTGTCTTCCGRGTACCRAAACGCCGAAACGCCGATCCAATTCACACTATGCCTTATCGGGATTTYGCAAGTCGGGATTTCGCGATACAAGAGGACGAAGAGTCACATTCTTCGATTTCCCGAGTACCGAAAAGCCGATACACCCACTTGTCTTACCCTCGACCAAAATTCAGGGTTTCGCGGATCGGAGATTTGCGAGGTGCGCAGACAAGAGGTCTTGCATCTAGATCTTCCGGGTGCCGAAACTCCGAAGTACCAACTCTTTAACCTGCGCATCTATTTTGGGATTTCACCCATCGGAATTTCGCGGGTCGGGGATTCGGGACTTGTGAGTACAAGGAACTCGCCTCTAGGTATCTCGGGTACCGAAACTCTGGGATCTTATAACTTCTCCATATTGTTACCATTTCGGGATTTCGCAAGTCGGGGTTTCGGAACTTGCGAGTATAAGGAAATACTCCCTTGGGTATTCCGGGTTCCGAAACACCGAAAAATCCTAACTCATCCACACGTCGTCATTTCGGGTTTTCGTGAATCGGGGTTTCGGGTTTTGTGAGTACATGAGAACTCGCACTTAGGTACCCCGGGTGTCGAAATTCCGAAAACTCATAACTTACTCGCACGCTAGCATTTCGGGATTTCATATGTCGGGATTTCACGAGTTGTGAAGACAAGGGTTCTTACCCTCTGATCTCCTGGGTGCTGAAAAGCTGAAACGCTTATCGACCGCCACGTGTACTCTACAGCTGGACGATCCAGGTACTCCCATGGGTCTTGGAATCGACGGTCCCGATTTCCTCGCTACTTACAAAGGTTAAAAAGGGGTCGAGGCATTAATGCCTGCGTTCCTTCATTCAATTTAACGGTCGTAACAGACCTTAGATTCTCCGAAAGGATCTCATTCGTGCATTTAGCAAGAGGAAGGGTATCCTGGGTACCGAACTACCGAAAGGTCCTTAATTCATCCACACGCAGTCATTTCGAGATTTCGCGGGTCGGGGTTTCGGGACTCGCGAGTACAAGAGGACTCGCACCTAGATACCCCAGGTGTCGAAACGCCGAAATGTCCTAAGTCTAAGAGGACCATTCTCTCTCTCGTGCAGGGTTTTTCAGACTTACGCCATAAAATCCTCCGGCAGATTCTTGGGTAAACTTTAAAAAGGGTGTCCCTGTGGGAAGATCTATCCAAGGCATTACTTGAGATAAAATAAGGGAATAGATTTCCCGAGAACGGACTTGAATATTGAATCCGTTCAAAATATACATATATACAAATATATACGTCAGTCATATATGGTCTTTCCAATATAAGCATGCAGCCACCATTTCTGATCAAACACCATACAGACAGTCTTATACGGAAATCATTCATAATTTCACAAACCATGAGCATACATGTTAGAATATTTAAATTCAAGATACAAGATATAACACTTATTAGAAAACACTAGGTGTGATGCAACTGCTGAGAGGGGTGCTCGTTTCCACCCAACCGTAGGCTCAGTGACTCCGAATGGATTTACCACTAGCCACCCCCGAGCTAGACCACGATGCTTGAGACTCTCTGTCTYTGTTCTTCAGCGATCGAGAACGAAGGTTACTCTCCTTCTTCTCTGCTATCGCTCACTCTGTATTTTGTTCCAGAGTTCTTCTGATCTTTTTTTCCTTCTTTTTTTTTCCTCCCTCGTGTCCCCCTTCCACACCTTTTACCTGCCTTTTCTTTTCCGGCGAGGTGTGTGTGGCACGAATTTCCCCGCAGTGGTCAGGTTTGAGGCCTCCACAGATGGGCGGTTCACCTCCATCCCTCATTAACTCATGAGGAGCCTCTTCACCTACCATCCTGGCGAGTAATTCATTTCGGGGCCAGCGAGCCGCTCTTGGTTCTCCGAGCCAGTGAAGACCAAATACGGTATTGGTTTCGGTGGAAGTTAACGCCACCATTCCAGGTGCCTTCCACCACCTTTCTTCAGCCATCGTGGTCTCTTTGTCAGCACATTCCCCTCTCAGCAGTCCTGCAACATATATATATATATATATATATATATATATATATATATAATGTTAATTTACATTCGCTGACCTTGTATACTAAGGTCCATTCAAAATCACACATTCACATCTTTGAGTTTGCCACAGTTCTTGGCCTGCATAATTATTTTTACGGACTGGTGGAAACAGGGTGTTACAGTGGTACAGCTATATGGATGCTGCGGTATGACTGTATGGTGGCTGTGGTTCTGATACTATCATAGCATGTGGAAGCTTTTAAACCTTAACTTGATAAAAGTCAATAAATGATAATGTACGTTGAATAAAAAATGAATGCCGAATTACAATTGGTGATCCATATAAGTAAAATTGAAGGGGGCCTGCTTTGTCTCTTTTCATTTGAAAAGGCGTGTCTTTTTAATTTCGTTTATTATCTTTATTATGTTTTAATATTATATTATAGTTCCTTTTCCATTTGCTTCAGTTATTTTAATGTACATAACATTCAAGCAGGACCGAAGTTCTCATTGAAGTTGTGATTTTAGCTTTAGTACAATGCCGGCTGCTCAAGCAGACTACATTTACAATAAAATTCCCTCATGCTTATTGATTTTTAATTGAACTGTTGTCAATCAACTTGAAGGAGGCTGAGTCCTGGTGCAAACAATATATAGAGCTATTTCAAGAGTTGAGAGAGAACTGGGAAAGGCTTTACTGGGATGAAGGCTTTTCAAAGAAAGTTGCCCAGGAACGTGCTCGTTATGATTCTGAAGAAGATGATGATGCAGACTTTTCTCCAAACAGGTAAGGTTTTGTGTCCTATTATTATGCATTTTTCTGTCTTAAGTTGTTTGAAATTGGACAATTTTTTCTATAGCAAGAAAATAACGTGGAAGGGGCATAGATGTATTGTTTGATGGTTCTTTTTCTGAAGATAAATAACCATCAAACAACTGCATTCTTAAGATGAAATCTGTCATATATTATATTTTGTTAGATTTGTCAAGTTCCACCTCTGCTGGTGTGTATGAATCATGATGAGTCATTCTTAGGATAATTCTGCCTCTTGGTGGCTTAAATTCATGAACTTCCAATCTCTCTTTATGCTTTTGTATTTTCCATTTTATTAGGCTCAAAAGATCCATTACTGCTAATGTCAATGTTGCCATGTACAGAGAGATCAGCAACAAAGCTTTGTCACAATATCAGTTATAACTTATAATAGCTTAAGGTTATTTTGTTCTACTGCTAAATTGCTTGTATGTCAAATAATTGTGCTCTTCTTGTGCAAACCTAAGATTTATAATGAACTTACCATGAATAAACTGTGTGCCGTGTGTATCATTTTATTGCTCTTTTCATTATGGAAACCTTTGACTTCTATAGAGCTTCCTATGAATAAGAGCCTCTCTCCCTTGTTTATCTACTTTTCTTATGTACCTGCTACAGAATACCTCTGTAAATATATGAAGGCACCATAGGTTATTGTGGGAGGTCTTAATGTTTATTTTTTCTGCACACTAATTTGTATAGTGGTCACTAAACACCCATTTTTTCCTTCCTCACATTTCAGGAGGCGGTCTTTTTCTGCTGAACCAATGAGGCAGCCTTTTTCTGCTGAACCAATGAAGGTACCAAAAATAAACTATCCATATTGTATATTGTACTTTCAGTGTCATCTTTTCTGTTGTTGACACTGTTTGTGTTATTGTTGGAGGCTTTAGTCATGGTTGCAGAGTGATATAACTTACTCTAATTATATATGGTCTGTTCTCTGTTGATGGTTATTTCCACCTTTCCCTTTACGTGGGATACATGCTTCTCGTTATGTGAGGCATTGCATTGTTTTCTAGGTAGTATGTTCACTTTGTACGACTTCATGAAAATGTAAATATTTGTGCATCTTTATTAGCTAATTTTGTTTATCATGTCTGTGATTCCACAAGGATGGTTGTTATAATCCATTTTCATCTCTTCAATATATTCTCTATGAAGGACAGAGTTAAAAGCAATCCCTGATTAGTATTACTTACCTTAATGAATAAAGCTTAAAGGTATTAATCCCTAAATTTTTATTTTATGGATTCATGCAAGTCTTGTAGTTCCAGCAGGGATTAATGCTCCGTCACTTCTATATTGTGGGAGCTTTGGAATTCTATTCAAACTATATCTACTACACAATTTTATTACAGCTTAAATACAAATGTATTACAAAAAGGAAGTAAACAAAAACTAATTTAGCATGCATGGAGATAAAGAAAGAAATCATTATTTAGAAGGAACTTTTATACAATGGGGACTGATATGATTGGCCCAAGAATGACAAGCATTGGGAGAGTTGACATTGCTCTTGCCCTTCCTTTGCTTTGTTCCATACTAGATGTATAATCTTCCTGGCTGAGACAATCGATGGTCGCTGATACTTTTCCATTCATCCGCTATTGTTTGGCATTTTGTCCACACCAAAGTTTGCTTCAGATATTCCATTTTCCTCTTCATCTTGGCCACCTCTCTAAGTATTATCCTAATTTTGTGGTCACCAAGGGGTGCAAATGAGGGGTTGAAAATCATTACTTCCTGAACATCTCCTTATAACAGGGACAACAAATAACATTGAAATCAATGTTGTTTGCCATAAAATCCCTCATATTGCATTCTTTGCTTTTTCATTGGCTTGTACATGATACATGTTTATTGAGGATGACCCATCGAGCCTCTTTTTGATTACATTGCCTCTGTTAGAAAAACCTTCAATTTGAGGCATAGTCGCTAATGATGCATTAATTGGGCCAGAGTCCAGACTTAGAAGTGTGGCGTTGTTTAATAGAAGAACCAGCCATCATAACACTCTTAGCTGTCATATGAAGTGAATTTCTTTTTGTTAAGGCTACATTCACACAGTTTGATCCCATGACCCATGATACCAAGAAGATGTTATATGCACAGATATGTCTTCTTGAAGTTGGATACCGGCAATTACACTTCACCTTTCTAAGACACCACTATTTTCCTCTTATGTTTTGCAACTTTAGTTACAAATTGAAGTAGGGGTTTCTTGGTGTCAACTTTAACATTTTGCATGGTTTGTGGCAATGTTTGCCCCATGAAAGGTCGGCTCTCTTTTGCCATGATGCCTTGCCCTCTTTTGATTACTTTTTCCCTTGGAAATCTCTTTGATGAAAGTTTCAAGTTTGTCTGTGTAGTGGGCCAAAAAACTTTCAAGTTTCCATGTCAAGACTCAATAGTGCCATATCAACATATGAAAGTTATGAAACATCTTTATGTTGAACAAAAATTTAGAAAATTAGCTGAGTAGATCTAGTGCATGCAATTTTGATGAAATAAGACATGCACATAGTTTGTAGGAACCGTGACTAGTTAGGATAAGTTTCAAATATCTATATATGATGAGCACTAAAAATAATTTCTATCTATTTTTAGTAGTTTTTTTAAGCATTAGACAGGAAGTTATTTTTAGTGCTCTTCATGTGAGAGCATATATTTTTGATTAGTTAGTGTATTGTAGCCAAGATTTATAAAATGCCCATCCATTTTTATTTTGTCTCCAATTCTATGACAATTTTATGCTATAAAAATATTTGATGTTGTAAAGGTATGAGACAATTAGTTTGGAAAAACTTCATAGTGTCTGCTGTTTGTTTCATCCATTGATTCTTTTATGTTTTTCCATCTCCAATTCTATGACAATTTTTTGCTATAAAAATATTTGATATTGTAAAGGTATGAGACAGTCAGTTTGTAATAACTTCATAATGTCTGCTTTTTGTTTCATCCATGGTTTTTTTTAGTTATTATAGAAGTGAAACAAAAAGTGGGAGGGTATATACAATGGCATTCATATCCTCTTCTGTAAAGCCACTAGCACGGAAATAAAATCAGAATAAGCTCCAGGATCTAAAGCTTGAGCATTTTGATCAACAATGCACCCTTGGCCAACAACTGATGACTTACCTCATCATGCCATATGGCACTAAAAGCAGACAGAGCTAAGCTCATGCTCAAAAACACACTTACACCTGATCTTCCAGAAGCAAACAAAGCAGAAACTCTCAGGCACTGCCAAATCCCAATGGAGGAGGTGTGAACCAGATAACTGCATTCACCAAACAAAGCTGCTTGCCAGTGAATCCTGCCCTGAAGGAGAACAAAGTAATGGTCCTGAATGTATGTCCAACAGCTCATGGCAAACTGGCACTCCCAAAAGATGTGTTTCGCCGTCTTATAATGGTGACAAACAGGGAAATGACCATTTCAGAGCCCACATTTTCCAACCTGACCTTAGAGGTGATCCCCTGTAGATAACAAACCATGCAAATACTCTCAACTTGCAAAACAGCCAAATGGACTAAACACTATGAAGTCTGTGTACCTGCCTATCCTCTAGGTCAACTGACACCCATCTTGCATTGAGAACCGGGGTTAGTGGATGCCGCTGATGCAGTATCAAATAAAGACACCAAGAATCATCCTGCTGCAAAGGATTGCCAAAGCCCCACCTCCAATCCTGTCAGAACGACCCTGACTTCCCTATGTTCATTTTCAATTTGGCTGGGGAATGAGGCCTATATAAGATAAGGGGGTATATATAAGATAAGATAATTTTATTAATGTCTAACGAATGACCACAAATGTAGGTCAATGGGACTAAAAAAGTACACCCATTGTAAATGTGCCTATGCAGCTCCTATAGCTATGCTGTCAACAACAAAAAGAGAGCTAAGTACATAGCTAAAAGAAAGAGACAAAATGAAGATCCCTCTGCCTTTGGAGGTCCTCTTTGTTGACATGCAGCTATAACCCTTATGATGCCCTACCAATATGGAGCCACCTTAAGTAACACCCTCATGGGGTTTGACCAGTGTGTCCATGTGAGAGATGCCTTCTAAACCTTCATTTACACTGTCTTATCAATTTTAATGATAATCATAGGAAACTAGGGTTAATCATCCTCTCATTCAAGTAAATACTTGGTTATATCTCTAAACCAATGTTTGTTCGCCAACTCTTCACCTATAAACAATTATTCCCACATGTAAACATGTCCTTCCAACATGTAATGTTGAAGGAAATGATGCAGATTTTTTATCTATAACAGGTGTAAGATTTGAAATGGTGAAATTTGATGTTCTTTCTTCTTTTATCTGGACACATGCTATCTTCATCAATGATATCATAAGACTTTACCAGGTACAAACCAAGATTAAGTGACCGATATTACCTAGGCCCATAATTTCTAGTTAGCAGCCTTTGGCAAGATTTTGAAGATTATGTAGCAATTGGGAGAGGTGGGCAGACTCCTCAATTGTCCACGACTGTAAACATTTTCTTATGTTTTTTGGTTTGTCTTTTAGACTATTGTTTTTGGACTCGGACTAAGGTGGAGGTGCCTTGACATGTGACTGCTATTGTCTGTCTATCATCATTGACAGATTATAATCTAAGTTGCCAGGGTCCGGTATTTATATGACACTTCTTGAAACAGGGGATAGGGGTCTGTTAGAGTACGCACATTGAATTACTTTAGATTCAAATCATTCCAGTTTCTGCCTATCCATTCATCAATTGACATTCAACATTGAACAGTGCATCCGAAATTGGAAAAATGGTAAACTTCATTATTGATAATTTTCAGAATTCATTGGTAGAAAAATAGTGGACTGATAATATTTATTATTAAGTCATAATTTTGAAGCCAAGTACATACAAAAATTTTCCAATGGCATTTCCACAAAATGAAAAAACAACATAGTTGTGTACTGGTAGTCAAGTCTCCATGTTCTCTGCTGCTGCATAGTTATCATCAAGTAGACTTAGGTTCTTCGTCAACAAGCTGGCTAGGTAATCATTGCACTCAGGCGAGATTGTAGCTATAGGTCAACTCCATTTGTTTGGCAATTTCATGAAATGGGCTTTGAGTCTAACCCTTGTATATGTGCCTTTTCAACATGTAGGACAAAGTGTGCACTTGATTTCTGCTAGCCCCACCCTGCACTCTTGGGCCCATTTATCCTCTTATAGTATTTTCTCAACAGATATTGAGAATTGAAATGCCTTCCTTGCCAAGACATGCTGTGGAAATGACAAAAAAATCTACAAGTTGAAGCTTGATGAAATTGAAATGTGGGAATTGAGGGGTGGCAGGAGTGTGGGGGGGGATCTTACTAGATCCTGAAGGAAAAACAGAAGCGACTTTTGCATGGGGCCCTGGAATAGCTATGAATTATCAAGCGGAGGCCAATGCTTTACTTCAACGTCTTCTTATTGCAAAGGAACACAATGTATACTCCTTGATTGTTATAGGGGATTTGAGCATAATTATAAACATGATGGTCTCAAAATCAACCCCTGTAGATAACAAGTTTGTGTCAATCATCGCTTGAATCAACAAGGAGGTTCTCAGTCTGAATAGAGTTTCTTTCTTGTATATGTTCCTTTTCAACATGTAAGACAAAGTGTGCACTTGATTTCTGCTATCCCCACCCTGCACTTCCTCTTATAGTCTTTTCTCAACGGATATTGAGAATTGAAATGCCTTCCTTGCCCAGACATGCTGTGGAAATGACAAAAAAATCTAGAAGTTGAAGCTTGATGAAATTGAAATGTGGGGATTGAGGGGTGGCAGGAGTGGGGGGGATCTTACTAGATCCTGAGGGAAAAACAGAAGCGACTTTTGCATGGGGTCCTGGAATAGCTACGAATTATCAAGCGGATGCCAATGCTTTACTTCAAGGTCTTCTTATTGCAAAGGAACACAATGTATACTCCTTGATTGCTATAGGGGATTCGAGCATAATTATAAACATGATGGTCTCAAAATCAACCCCTGTAGATAACAAGTTTGTGTCAATCATTGCTTGAATCAACAAGGAGGCTCTCAGTCTGAATAGAGTTTCTTTCTTTCAGGTCTTAAGGGGTTAAACTTGCAATATGATTCATTGGCCAACAAGGCCACAAACCTTAGCCAAGGAACTTTAAAGAAAAATGGGGGGTTCATATATTCTATCATCACCTAAGTATCTTGTTGCATGAAGTCACACGATCTCAAGAGTTAAGACACATCTATTCAATGTTTAGTAACCATGTGTCATTCTGCATTACTCCATCGTTTAATAACAGCGTGGGGACTGGAAAGGACATCAGTCCATCCTCTTCACATGCGAGAATTCACTCCTGTTCAGGATTTTGAATCCATTATCATGGATTTCTGTGAGAGAGGTGGGATTACGCTCCAGAACACAGTTAGAATTGGCAATGGAAATCGGTGAAGTAGCAGGCATTTTGGAGACAATTGGGTAAGTGTCGCTCTATTTCTCTGGTTTGTATTTTGGGAGTATGAATTGCAGGTTCTTTTAATTGGTGCTTTTCAGATGATAGTTAACTGGGCTCTGGTATATCCTCTGGAGATACTTTGGAAAGTTCTGTTGGATTCAGGGTTCGATTTTGTATTTTCTGATTTTTAATTCGCACCAGAGCATTTACACGGCATTTTGGAAAGCTCAAAAATCGTCCTTGGCAGGTCTATTCTTGAGCTCTGTATCTCTCTCTTTTATTGGGGGCAATTTCTCTCTGAAAGAAAAAGGACTCTGGGCTTTTCTGTTGGTTGTATATCTTGTTTAGCTTGGCCAAAGTCCAGTGCAGCTCCCTTCAATTCCAGTTCTGGACATAATGGACTATTGGGACCTTAAGGAGATCTGTGGGGTCTTGAGAAGACATGAAGAGGGTATTCAAGGAACCAGGGCCTCTTTGTTTACAGTGACTTCAAAGGTTCTGGACAATGAGCGCAATTGCACCTCCTAGAATGCAGCAGTTATGAATCAACTGGTTCAGCAGAGGCAAAAGATTGTTGTCTTGGAAGCAGATTGTAGCTTGTTAAGGAACATGGTCATTAATCTTGGAAAAGATACTCAATCTACAGCATCAACGCAGAGGGCTTTAGTTAATTTTGTGCAGGAGGATCACAAGGACGAAGAAACAGTCCACCAGCTGAAAGAAGCCATGGAAATAGAGCAACAAAGCTCCCTTCCCTCTAGTGCTGGACAAAAGGAGGCCTACAATCATCATGTATTTCACTATCTTTACGTTTTTCAAAATAATTAGGATCTTAGGTGTTTAATATAAGAAGTTTACTGCAAAGGATAGCTGGGATGTCAGGTTTATAGATGTTTTCAAATCTTTTTGTGTGGCTTAGAGGAGCTACAAATTTTGTAAGAACTTCCTATATCAATACTTTTTGTATCCACTGTTGTTTAGCTTTGCTACAACACTTTTAATATAATATTCCCCAGTTTGGTTTTAAAAAAAAACCCTGAAATGTGGGGATTCATGGAGTGAAGAATGCAACAAATAATGCAAAGAATGTTGAATGTTGAACTGCTGGATACCAATTTCTTGCAAGAAAACAGTGAACGATGCCCTACTTCCTCTCCTCTTCTTTGTTGGTCTTTTAGAAGCTCACACAACCAAACTGAAAATGCAAAAGTGAGTGTGAAATTATAGTTTTTTTGGTATAAAAGGGTGCAAAACTTAGTTGTTTTAGGGTTTCCTACTGGGCTTGTTACCCCCTCACATCTAAGGGTAACCAAAGGAGATTTTTCTCCTATGATCCACATTATAGACAATAGATCCATAGATGACATCCATGGTTCTCCATAGATATATGACCGATAATGCTTCCTGTTATCCCCATTTTGTGGATAACTAAGGAGATTATGTCTCGAGGCCCTCAGGTTGTAGATATGGAGTGCCGAGAGACTACATGGCCAGAAGTACCCTTTGCACAGATGAAAAACCCACTCACCACCATAGATGGTCATAGTTTTGCACATGGCATCTAGCACATCAGTTGGCTTTCAGAAGGCAGTGGGCCTTGCTCCATGAGGTACAAGTCAGTTTTACGGTGAGCATCATTTCAAAATTCAAGCCATTTGATTATGTTGTTAGATTGCTCTAGATTTCATGATATATGCTTGGACATTATGCCTTTTGCCCTGCTTCACCTTGGTGGTTGACATTGTGCCCTAGTAAGTGGTTTTTTTTAGGAATGGGTTTGCTACTAGGAACTCCCTTAATGAGCCATCGTACCGTTCTCGACCATACTTACCACTTTCTATCATTATTCCCCTCCATTTCTTTATCTCTTGGGATTTTAGGGTGTATTGACCCAACGAGGGGTTGTCCCTCATTCTATGGGAAGAAGGGGCTGAAGGCCCAGAGGGGTTGATGTTGGGTAAAAGATAAAAGCCTTATATAAACCTTCTAGATGCTTCGCCTAGGGATCACCCAAGAAAACAATAAAATGCTTATCTTTGGGAAAAGGGGACCCACGATATGATAAATAACGCTTAAAAAGCTAGTTGAAGGATAGGAGGTCTCATCACGAGCCGACCTATCATGTCCATGAATATCTAGTGGTATGACATTGTCATCATCTGGTTGCCAAAGCAGGGCAATGGCTTTCGGTTGCATGGCTGAGAGAAAGGGGGTCTCATCACGAGCCAACCTTCTCATTTTCACTAGGTGTTTGTGGGTGACATTGCCATCATCTGGTCACCACGCCAGGGCAGTGACCTTCAATCTCTCCTTATGCCATTATGAAAGAAAATACAAAGAAAGAAAGATAAAAGGCAATTGATGGGTTTGAAAAAAGTGCATTGCAGACGAAGGTACCACACACCCTCTACAAAGGCACCCATGAATGAGACACTATGACCCCTTGTATGTCATGAGCCCTATGCCCATTGAGTCTTGATCCCAACCACTTCATCCAATTTACATGACTTAGAGAGGGATCTCATGGAAGCTCTCCTTGACCTAGGGAAAGATCTACCCAATAGGACACCTCGTCAACCCTCCCATATTCAAGCTTGACAAGTCACATAGTGTCTTTGAGCAGTTAATTGTTTGATATAGCAATCTTTGATGCAGATGCTTAGATGGATTATTTATTGATTGGATTCACTTATCATGATGTTATGACTTGAGATCCTTGGAGGGCGTGCTCATTTGTCTTTGTAGGACCTAGCTGGTTGACAATTTTGGGAGAACAAGCCTAGCTTGGGCTTCCATGGGGCTGCAAGCCCACAGCTTGGATGCCAGGGGCCTGCATGCCGGATGAGAGAGATCAGACTTGGAAGGTCTTAATGATGACTTGGACGACATAGCCTAGCCCCCACATGCCAAATGTTTTGCCTAGGAGGGGCAAAACGTCACTTCTAGAGACATGACGTCACCTAGGGGGTTTGGGGCTTGGTGGTCAGGTGCCACTCATTTACACTTGGATGTTTTGAGGAGAAGAGGGTCTTCACCATGATGAGATCATCTAGATGCTTGACATGTGGCCTTTGGAGGCCTAGCTATGCTTCTCCAACACCAACGACTTCCTCAAAGTGGCAAAACGTCCCCTAAAGGGGTGACGTCCTTCTAAAATTAGGGTTTTCTTATGTGCAAAAGTGAATTTTAAATGAATTACTTTGTAAAGGGGGCAAGATTAGGGCTGTTGACCCCTAATCTTGTGTTTTACCCCTTAATTTATGGATAAGTCACCTTGGTGACATTTGTATAAATAAGAGATCGTAAGATCTCATTTTAACATAACTCTCCCTCATTATAAGAGGACTTGGTCTGAAATTTTTGCTATACTTGGCTCTTTTATCTCTTGTGCACTTGTTTATGGCTATGTTTATGAATGGTTGATGGAGGAGGTCTAGCGCTAGCTTTGGATGATGCTTTCTAGCTCTTATGGTGGATTATCTTGGCATTTCTCTTGATCTTGGTATGGTCTTTTACTATTATGCTATCATTTTTTCAAGCCAAGTATTGTTATGCTAGGAGCTAGGTGGGAAGTATAAGGGCATACACCCCCACCATAGCCTTCATCATTTTACGCTTCATCTCATTGATTTCACTAGGGTTTTCTAAGAGAAGTATAAGGGCATACACCTTCTTAGCTAACCCTAGCTAGAGAAACTTGCCTTGGGAAGTAAAAGGGATTACACCTCCAAGGAGATATAAAGGCACTAGCTCTTGTTTATTTGACTCCATTAACCCAATAGTAAAGGCACTAGTCATACATTTTTGCATTGGAGATATAAAATCATTGCCTTGGGAAACCTAATTTTTGATCTTTTGAAAGTTTTCTTGCTTGAAGTTGATTTGCCTCATTGAGAGGAGCCTTCCCCCACTAGGGCGTCCCCTCTCTCAATACTCTGATTGCTGTTACAAACTTTAACCTACAGCCATTAGGGCTGCATAACCCTAGCCACTAACACTCTCAAACTCCTAAACTAACCCTAAACTAACTCCTAAATTTGGCTCACTTCTTCTACTAACTAGGGCGCATCTTTTGGGCTAGTTCTTGGCACTTTTGTGTGGTTGATTTTGCTGCTGCATGCTATTGAATGCTACAGCCATAAGGCTGTAATTTTCTGCAGAAAATACATGTTTACAACAACCATCTTCTCTTGCTTCTTAAGTGCTATTTTTCAGCCTATATTCATTGCTTAGTTTGATGCTGATTTACTTAACTAGTTTAGATCTTTGGATGCTGATTTAGATCTTTTCCTTGCTGATATAAACTGTCATCCACTGCTGCAAATTAGGGACAACAAGCTTAACTTGCTGATCCAACCAACATATATCATTGCAAAGTGTCTTTTCTTGTGTCTCAGGCAGGTAAAATCATCCGGAGAAGTACTATACCTGTGGGGCAACAATTACTTGACTTCCAAGGCATCTCTCCCTACCTTTTATTCCACTTAGACTTGACCTCTAGGGGATTCACTTCCATTTCCCTCCATCTCCATCTCAATCCCCCTAGGGTCACTGGGATCGCCTCCCTAGAGTGACCTAGCCACCCTTGAAGTGCGGGACTTACATCGAGGTGACATTGGGTGTAGGATTTCCAAGTTGTAGCTCTTGCTTTGAGGTTGGGTCGGGGTTTGCCCAATCTACAACTTGCGCTATAACACCTCCCACATATTGCTTAGCTCACTCTCACTTGATCACTATGGTACTTGACCCACATGAGGTAACTTGTTTCAATACTTCATATTAAGTGTTAACACCTTATGTGCTTGTCATGAAAGTAGTGATCAAGCGGTTGAGTTGGATAATGGATCACGATGCTCTAAATTTGATCCTTTTTCCTTGTTTCACCTTGGCGGTTATCATCCCCTCCTAGATAAGTGTTGTCACTCTTGGGTAGAGTTGTACTACTAAGGGGCTTTGATAGGGTTAGCGTGTCCATATCCCAATCCATACATAACATTCTCCATATTTCCCAATCTCTGTAGTCCCCATTTTTGAGTTGGTAGTTATATGTCACACATATAGGTTGATGCTTCATAATCCCATGAGAAGGAGCTTGAATGCTTGAGGTTGATGCAACTATATATATATATATATATAAAGGAAAAGAGAAAAGTGATAAAATCAATGCAAAGCAAATGAAAGAAAGAAATGACAAAGAAACAACCAAAGGAAAGCAAAACATGAGCAATGCCCCCTCGTTACGAGGCCATCGCCCCAAGTCCTATGCAAAGAATGCATATTTGAAAAAAAGGGACTAAATGGAAGCCAAAAGCCAAAAAAGGTTGAATGAATAAAAGAAAGGCAAATAAGGGTTTGGAAAGACACAATGCCGAGGAAAGGGAAACACATTGCATAAGTGCTCCCTCATACAAAGGCACTCATGAGGATGAATATCTTTCATAACCTCACATGACTATGCATGCTACTCATGAAGTTAAACCCTACTCTATAACATCTATCATCACACATGCTCCTTGACGGGTTTCTTGGGAAATACTTCTCCTTTTGGGTATTGGCACATGTAATAAGGGCTAACCATAACCCTCCCATACCTAAACTTGGAAAATGGTGTGAATTCAATGAGTTGTTGTGAGGTTTGAAGATGATGTTTAATGAGATCTACCTAATGGCATTTACATTTGACATGACTCACTTCTTATGTTGTATTGGACTTGTATGCATGCCTCCGGATTGATACATGTGGTCACATGAGCCCCCTCCTTGGACGATTTACTTATGCATGGCTATTGATGTGGATTAAGCCTTGGTCCTTTGGAGGACGTTGAGGGGCTACTTGCACACTTTATGGAGGACATCCCATCTACTTTTGAGAGGTCGTTCCACTTCTTTAGGGACGTTGGCTCTTTGGAGTACATTGCACCTTTGTTGAGACATCCTAACACCTTTTTGGAGATGATGTGGTACCTTTGGAGGGGATGTTCCACCTTTTCATGATGATTTGACACCTTTTGATGAGACGTCACACCTTTTGGGAGATGATATGTCACTTGAGGATGAAACGTTGCACCTCTTGGAGGGAACGTTTAACTTTTTGAGCCCCTACACACCACTTTGGAGTGAGTCGTCCACTCTTGGAAATCATTTATGCCACATGTGTGGCCTTTATCGTGCATTTATGAGGGACAATTTGGCATTAGAGAATCTTTACTTCACTTTGGGAGTAATCTTTGGGGGTCTTGTTGACCTATCCACTCTTGTATCATGGATTATTTATGTATTGTGGCCTGTTATCGCACAATTTGTACTTTGATAGAAGAGAAGGTAAATGAAGAGAAAATTGGCGTAACGGGAGACTATCCTATCACTGTCACCTCAACATGATGTCTCTTTCTATTTAGGGTGGTAGGCCCAGGGGAGACGTCCTCGGTGACCTGGGGGTTTGAGAAGGCAAAATCAAAATGGCTAGATAAAGATCCCCTCTCACAAGTCACCACCGATCAGAAAGTCTGGTTTTATAACCAATAAAAGATAATATGTCAAAGTGTACCTGCCCGGAACAAAGCAACAAGAAAACTATATATTTGCAAGTATACTTGCTGGTAAGCACTTCATAAAACCATAGACTTTCTTGATAAAAGCAATTTGCTGAGTATAATGAAGGAAACATAAAGTTTATAACAACAATATTTATAGAGCAATACTTCACATTAAATGCCTTGAAAATAGCTTCAAAATGACTAAGAATCATTAACCATTGAAATCATCACACTAGCATTTGGTAGAAGTGTTAAATTTACATGCAGCAGCGAGAGCCATTCTCCTGGAAGATGGCTAAGACCCTAGACGAGATCTAGGGCACCCAGTGCACTCCTGGGATATGTGGTCTGGGACCTATATTGATAAAGACCCTAGGTTAGTAACCAGGGCCCCTGGTTTGTAACCAGGGTACCCATGCCTG
>JASDQU010754644.1:31454-45851 GCA_032191745.1 Picea mariana
CTGTGGGCCTCGAGACATAATCTCCTTAGTTATCCCTAGGCTAGGGGATAACATCGCCTTATCTCTAGGGTTTGTAAAGAGATGAAAGCATATTTTATTTTCTTAGGGCTTTTGCTAGAAAAATATTGTTACTTTAATGAGAAGGGAGCTAGATCTCTCCTATAAATAAGCGAAGCACTTCTCATTTGGATCATTGCTATTTGTGGAAAATTACTACTTCTTGTCTACTATTTCTCTTCTTTAAAATTGGTATGGATGGATAGTTAGAGAGACTTTTTGTGGAGATTGTCTTGTGGATAGCTTTGCTTCTTTATGGATGCTCATTGCTAGGGTTTTGAAGATTGAAAGATTTTTTAAGTGGTCTCACTTTATCTTGTGGATTTTTTTTATGAATAATTATAAGTGTAATTATGCTTCTCTCGTGGTGGTTGTGCATTTTCTTCATATTTTTCTTGAACAAATCCCTCTTTTCCAAGCTCTTGGAGGATTACTAGTGGAGTATCTTCCCTTGAATCATCTTCAAGTTTTGTAGGGCACTAGGAGGATCTTCTAGAGTTTGTAGTGGACAACCCTAGATATCACCCTAGATGAACTTACATCTGCTCAAGCGAGTTCTTAATTAACCCCATATGCCCAAAAAAATATAGTAGGCACTTGTCTTCTCCCATCTAGTCAATATAAAATTCAAAACTTGAATTTTTATCTTTGTTTTAGGGTAAATCTAGGGTTTGATTAGCTTACATTTAATTTTCAACCATCAAAAATCCTAGATGTCTAGGGTTTTCTTGCATATTTTTGACCTAAAATTTTAGGGTTTTCTCCCATGTTTTTGTCCTAAAATCATCTCTCTTGGAAAATCATCATAGCTGGTTTGTATTGCAGCAATTTTAGGGCTAGACGTCTTGGTTTTATTGGCTGTTATATGCTCTTAAGTTTTCAGAATTAATAAGTTACTTGTCTATTGCTGCAATTTACTTATCTTTTATACAAGCTTTATAACAGCCATAAATAATTTTCAGATTTGTACTGTTTYGAAATCATTTTGCATTGGATAATAACTTGACAAATTCCCTAGAATAGCCCTAAATCCACATCACTTCAAATCTGGAAATTACTTTGAGTAGCCACCTTATCCTCACCTTGCTTGATGTATTCCATTGGTGGTAAATTGGGTAGCTACATAGGAGGCCTTAGACTTGATTGTGTCTTGCCTTAGGATGCCTTGAAGCTACTAGGGAAGCCTCCCTTGTGTTGGATTTATGTGTCACTAAAACGAGGGAAGTTGTTGCCTAGGTGATAGTGGTAACATCTTCTAATGTTCCATTCATTTTGTTCCGTGTGAAGGCTTTGCACTAAGGTGCAAGATTGTGTGATAACAGGGCCCACCCTAGACACAGCCTTATTGGGGATTTTTAATTATTAARAAAACATTTTTTTTTATGTTGAAATTGGCATCAATGYACCCAAAATTGGTGTATGTCTTTGCCTTTTCTCGTGGTACAAAAATGCTGTGGGGTAGGATGGGGTACAACAGGGTATGGAGTCAAGTACTTTTCTAGTAGGTGTGTACAGTACCTGGTATGGGTACGAGGTATCTGACCCTTGGGTACATGCACTCATGCTACATAGCTTATAAYGCATTTTTTTTTCTTTCAAAATTTATGTCCTTATATAATCATTAATACCACAAGCTATATCTTGTCARAATAGAAGGAATGATTTTTAATGGACATCTGCTCTGTTATCTCTATTGTCCACTTTCAATGTTGCAAATGACATGTACTTGAACTTCTTGAATGCATCCACCAATTTGAATTATGGGTTTGTGTCTTGATATGGAGTTTTGGTGATGCTATTTAATCTATGAAGAGCTTCTATTGGGTATAAAACAAATATTTCTCCCTGGTTTGGCTGTCAGCACCACAGGTTGTCATTTCTTCGACAGTGATATTTGTTTGATTATAAGAAGTCATCTTTGCATACTTTTTTCGTAGATTAACCATTTTACACATTATATGTACGTCCAGAGATGATTTGTTTGCTGGCATCTATGTCCAA
Source organism: Picea mariana (assembly GCA_032191745.1). Lineage (NCBI taxonomy): Eukaryota > Viridiplantae > Streptophyta > Pinopsida > Pinales > Pinaceae > Picea > Picea mariana. The sequence goes on from JASDQU010754644.1 coordinate 33,513, forward strand.
CAGTTTTGGTGACATCGGTGTTATGCTTTTGAAGCGATGGAAATCTTGTATTAGATTCTGGAATATCCAATAACATGAATTTTCTATATATTGGGCAATTTGTGTTGGAGTTATCTAATAACTGAAAGCTTATGTTGGTTATTTTCAACTGTTACTTCAGGCAAGAGGAACTGGGTACAGTCAGTCGAATAGCAATCAAGGCAGGATGGGGTTTCTTCGAGATAAACTTGAATATGACCGAGAGAGAAATTTAAGGGAAAGGGGTAAATTTCTCATGTCAATTGATGTCTTGTATTGTAGTGCTGTTTTGTACGACTTGATGCTTGAATCTATGAACTGAATCATACTCTATTTATTTCCTAATCATCATTTTCAACAATGTTTTTTTTGTCCAACAAGAATTATAATAGTCTTTATTTAATCATATTTCAATTTTTTAAGGATGAAAGTATTTTGCTAGACTACCTTTATCTTTGACTTCTAGCTTGCTAGTATAAATTTACAGGTTTCGAGAATTTTAAGATTGATATTGCTCTAAGATTTTCTCAAGCTTTGTTTAGCCATGTTAAATGAATACATCACGTCGATACGTGTTAGAATAATCAGTGTTTGACATTTCACTTGGTAGCTTTTAAAAACTTTTCATGTGGTTTGTATTTGGTGGTATTCATCCATTTTATCCTTGTTTTATGCATTAATTTTTTACCTATATTTTTCTGTGTTCATTCCCATATATAAGATGAAGATAAATTTATTAATGTTGAACGAATGACCAGAAAATTAGGTCAATGAGACTTGTTACCGCTCAAGTTCTCATTTAGTGTAAAAGTCCCAAGCACAAGTTGTAAGAACCCAAGGGCAACTACTAGGCAAGCCACCCACTGTTAACTATGCCCAATCATTGTTATTAGTGATGAAAGTAAGGCTTAGTTAATTCAAGTTATTGAGTGCAAATCGTTTGAATAAATAAAACAATTAATGTATGATTTGCTTAGAGAAATAATCCAAGTCAACAATGTGCTATGAGATTAAGATTCATTTAAGATTTTCATGCCCATAAGATAGTGATGTAATGGAAACTTAAAGAATCAAAACTTGCAAGTGAAAGTAGCAATGGACATATAAGATTATGAATCCTCAGTATACGTTGCTTAGCACATGAGAATTGAAATTATTAAAGTGGAATGAGTGAATAAACTTGCTATAAAGGTTAAACACAAGCGAAGAATGATTATACGGCAAGATTTGCTTCAAGCATCCCAAAATAAATGTGAAATTATAGATTATGAATGTTTTAGCACTAAGACTTCTTCACCACGTTTAGCAAGTCAAAATGAGATTCAAGATCCAAGAGCATATTCCCATACATATGATCAACCATTCAAAGTAAATGAGCGCATCCCATGATAAAGTGAATGTTATTAACTTAATGAGTCAATCCTTAAATGAAATGCTGAAAAAAAAGAGATTTGCATAGGAGACATGCAAATGAACCAAGAAATGTGTATCATTAACAACTACTGCCACAAGATTAATCCTTAAGAAAAATAGTGTATTTTGAAAGTTATTGAGTGAGCCTTTGTAGGATTAATCCTTAGATTTACTTAATTCCAACATGCCATAACCATAAGATAACCAATATGAAACAATCACAAGAGAAATGTAATGAAATGGATCCAAGTTGTTATTTAGCACTTTTAGAGTGTTATCAATCCATAAACCATGAATATTTGTTATGGAATTAAGCATGTGAAAGAAAATGGAGTTAATTCACCCTTATGAGAGTATTAGTGAAGTGTTTAAATGTAGCTTGAAATAAATAACTCAAATGAGTCCTATGTGTGATATAATTAAACATCTAAAACCAGCAATGTATGGGGGCTCACAAGAGCAAGTAAGTGAAAGGTTTGAGCTAGTAAAACCAGAAAATTGATCTTAAGTTGATGTGTGATTATTAGATCTTTCCTTGGAGTTTTAACTTAGTGATTGAAGATCTAATAAAATTTCCTTCTTAAAGATATTAAACAACAATGTGAAGAGGAGTAAATGAAGCAAACTAACTAAAGATCTACCCAAAATAAACCACCAATTTGCTTAAGAATGAAAGTGTATCAAAAGATGAGGAACTTAGAAGCAAATAGACTTGTAAATGCTATCTAATCTAAGATATGCTTGCTGTTATGAAAATTTAGACTGCTGAAATAGAAGAAAAGAGTTGAAAAATTTAATTAAGTGGTTGGGAAAGGGGAAGATCAATGCCCTATCCACTTGGGTTATGGAGTCAACGATTGATCTTACTTGAGGCTATGTCCTTGTGTAAGTTTGGGGTTCATAAGCGATCTAAGGATGTGCTTTACAAAACCCCAATGAGACACTTAGAGCTTACAAACCTATGGAGATAAGAGTTCTAATGTGATTATACTTCTAAGATATCACTAAGGTAGCCTCTACTTCTAAATTAAAAGAAAGGCAAGAAATCTAGGATGTTCTATGTCTAATATAATAATTTTAGAATGCAAATAACGAAGGAAATAGAGCAAGATTTAACCTTACCACTATAAGCTCCTCCAATGTAGAATGTGTGCTCCTCCTTTGGTTTTGTGTTGTTTTTGTCCTCCACAAATTTYAAAATTTGTGTTGATGTTTGTATCATTGGATAGGTACTTTCGCACTAGTCTAAGTGTCTAGATGTGTGGAAGTCGTCCAAAGTCTTCTACCTTAGTAATTTAATTTAATCAAAGGAATTATTAAAGTAAAGTGCTTTTATAATTAAAGTTAGTTTAATTTAATAAAATGCYAAGGTTATTAGCATTAGTGAATTAAATAAATCCTAGCCATTGATCTCAAGTGAGGTGATATCTAATCTCAATCGTTAATCACTTTGGAGATTAGGGTTATGTTTGATTCGGTCATAACTCAAGAGTATAAAGGCAAGGCTAGGTGGAAGGGAAGGACACATAGCAGCAACAAAAGAGAGTGTGGGGAGTTAGTGACTCATAGTGAGAGCAAGAGAAGGGCTTTCTGCTCAAGTCCAAAGGAGAAGAGAATCTAGTGGGCAGCAACAGACAGATCTGAGGAGGACAAATCTGGGCAGATTTGAGCGACAGGAGCTGTCGTACAGTTCGTATTGTAGATCAGGCGGGGCAATCAGCCAGGGCACGTACATATGTGTTGTGCAAAAAGCACAGGCGTGTACATATGCTCTGTACAGGCAATCAAGGGCGCATACAGTTCGTACAATATGCCACTACAGGGCCGTACAACTGGGGCAGAGTTGCTGGGTTGTAGGAGGTTTCTGTATTTTTCTGTTTCTTTTCTCAGTGGGCAGATTTCCCAGTTTGGGAGCCCTTTGTAAGCTTGGAAGCTCTTTGAATGAAGAGCTGATTTTGAAGCAGAAAATTTGTTGTGTATTTGTGCTGATTGTGAAATTTGGTTTCCTGTTTGCTACCGCTGATTTATTTATTTCCAGCCAATATATTTTATTCTGTGTCCTGTATTCTACTTTTCAGCAAGGAAAAACACAAGGTAATGATTTATCTAGGTGTTGGAAATTGAAAATTAATAACTTGCAAGAAAAATATGTTCTCCAATGGTGTGCCCTTGACAATAATCCTCAAGAAAAGATGCAATAGAATCGACCAAGACTTGTGCAAAGTTGAGGCAAAGTTTGATTCCAATTCTTGTCCAACAACAATACAATGAGGATGAGGCTCTTTTTATAGATGGAGAGCTCAACAACCTTCCAATAAAATAGTAATAAGTCTCTAACCTCCTATGCTCAAAATAGAAAATCCTCCAACTAACTAAAGATGATAGAGTCAAACAATAATAAAATAAGGTGGACTAGATGCCACTTGTACAATAAGATAAGATAGCCATCTCAGAAAGTGGGCGTCCTCCCTCAAAATATCATGTAGAATGACTCAAGTCACAACTAACTCCTTTTTGGGGAGGTTGACCCATCAAATCTATAACAAACTGTACCTTAAATAGCGTAACTAAGTCATAACAATAGTCCCTGTTATCTTCTCAGGGTAGCAACCTTTGGATTGTTAGATTTTGTAGTGCACCAGACTCGGTGCACACACACCTCAGATCTGGTCTATGTTCTCAACATAATACACAAACTTACAAAATTTGAACTGGAAACATAAACACACCGAGATGCCTAACACTTAGCACAGCGGAAAATAAATCAGCAATTGAATCATACACAGGTACATAAGAATTCAATGACACAGGTACATAAGAATTCAATGCCCAAAATCACTTGTTCTTAAATCATAACACATGGGCTCCCGTACTAGGGACAATGGCTCAATTCTTATACAAAGAATATGCCAAAAACACTTACAAACACTGCTGAAACCCTCCTTGGTTTCTGTGCCAATGCTGCTGTTCTGAGGATGAGGGTTAGGGCATCCCTTGCCCCCTCAAACCCTCCACTGCCTTTGCAACTCCTTGCTCAAGGTTGGCTGAGTCCTTCCTGTTGGATTTTCCTTATTTACAGAGCATTAGTGTTACTAGTGTTCTTTTACTTAGTTATCCTTAACATATATATCATGCACTGAGTAGTAGCAACATAAAACAAGAGACAGAAAAGAGCACAAGAGATTTATCTTGGGAAAACCCCAAATGGGGGAAAAACCCAACAACCTTTCTTAGATAGATTCTGTTCACAAAGCAAGTCCAATCAGATAAACCCTAGCACAAGTGCTAGCTTAACCCATAATACCACCCCAACTGCAACAACCATACCAAGGTAGCGCACCTCCTCAAGGAGTAACACACAAGAGAGAGATACCAAAAGACTGAACATGAGTAAACTATTCAGCTGTAGCTACTGTGTTACCTCCTCCAAACTTGCGCCTTGCTTCTGTGTAGCTGGAAGAGTGTTAGCGAGTTTACAAATGAGCTAAGGCACCTCCTTATTTATAGTCTTCTTGTCCTTCTAGCTGGGTCGACTTCTCTTCTGGGAAGGTGTCTTTTCTTTATACTTTATTCTTCTGGGCCGACTTCTCTTCTATGGTATTTAGAATCTCTTGCTTCCAGAATCTTCTCATCATCTAAGAAAGGTTATCTAGAAGGGAAAGATCCTCCCGCAACTACCAAAACATCAACACTCCATCTTAGCTAGGGAGGTAACTTTCAAGATGTCTTCATCTGGTAGTCCATTGACTACTTTGCAATCTGCTAGTAGGCACGCGGATGTTATAATGCTTTTGGTAGCTCGAATCATCATGCATAGTCTCTACGATCAAATGGTAGCACACACAACTACATCCAAATGATCTGGTAATCTCCATGACAATCAACTAGTAGCACACAACTACTATAATGTCATCCAATAGATCTTAACTGCTGCCAAGTAGTACACAACTACTGTCTAGTGACACACAAACACTGCTAGTGGAACACATCCATTGTAGTAGCACACAACTACTGTCTGGAGTCACACAGCCTCTGCCAGTGGAACACATCCACCGAAGTAGCACATAACTACTATCTGGAGTCACACAACCTCTGCTAGTTGAACACATCCTCCGAAGTAGCACACAACTACTGTCCGGAGTCACAAAACCTCCACAAGTGGAACACATCCACCGTAGTAGCACACAACTACTGCCCAGAGACATACAGTCTCTACCAGTGGTACACAACCACCGAAGTAGCACGCAACTACTGTCCGGAGTCACACAACCTCTGCCAATGGAACACATCCATCGTAGTGGCACACGGCTATTGTCCAGAGACAGATAGTCTCTGCCAGTGGTACACAACCACTGAAGTAGCACACAACTACTGTCCGGAGTCACACAACGTCTACAAATGGAACACATCCACCGTAGTAGCACACAACTACTGTCCAGAGACACATAGTCTCCGCCAGTGGTACACAACTGCCGAAGTAGCACACATCTACTATCCAGAGTCACACCATCTCTGCCATAGTCTTATGACTACGTGTGTGATGTTTCTTCTCTCAGCAGGTCCGATAGTGCATTACCCCCTCAGTCACCTCACGTGACTGATCCTTGGAACCCTTGGATAGAGGGGTTAGTTGGCATGAGAAGAAACAACACACCTTCCTCTCAATGAGGGTGGACATTCGGCAACACTCGAAGCTTGTCCCTGAATTACTCATACTTCACTCTTGACAAGGGCTTGGTGAGGATGTCCGCTATCTGCTCGTCCGTGGATATGTACTGGAGCTCCACAACTCCTCTCTGCACCATGTCCCAGATGTAATGATATTTGATCTCTATATGCTTAGAGGAATACAGGGTTCTCGGTAAGCTTCACACAACTTTGATTGTCACAATGTATCAAAGTTGGCTCCAATTCTAGATCAAATATCCTAGCTAGCAACTTTGGGAGCCACACTGCTTCACAGCTTGCCACGCTTGCTACGATATACTCTGCTTCTGAAGTACTGAGTACCACTGATGTCTGCTTCCTGCTCAACCATTAGATCATGCCTGATCCTAGACTGAAGCAGCATCCAAAAGTATTCTTTCGATCCACTACACTCCCTGTCCAGTTAGAATCTGTATATCTTTGCAGCTTCACATCCATATCCAACCGTACCATGAAGGTAACCTCAAAATATGCTTTGCTGCCATCCAATGTACCTGTCTAGGTTCAACCATGTGTTGACTCAAGGTATTCACTACAGAGCATATGTCTAGCCCGGTGTTAACCAGGTACATCAAGGGTCCAATCAACTGTCTGTACATCGTGGGATCCACCAAATCTAAAGATTTGTCACTCAAGAGCTTTAGATTTATCGTCATGGGTGTGGTCATAGACTTGCAATCCATCATCCCGAATTTCTTCAGGATCTCAACAATATATTTTCCTTGGCTAAGGAAAATCTCATATGATCTCTACCACACTTCCAATCCTAAGAAGTAATGGATCAGACCTAGATCCTTCATCTCGAACTCTGAAGCGAGCTCCCTCTTGCAACCAACTATGATATTCTCATCTCCTATCAGAAACATGTCATCCACATGTAGGATCAATGGAAAACCATCAAATAACTGTCTGATTAGGCATATCATGCCTTGGGTGCCTGCTTGGGCCCGTCCAAAGCCTTCCTCAATCTGCAGACATGAGACTCCTTCTCATGTATCTTGTGGTTGCTCATGTACACTTCTTCTTTCTACAGAGCAAGTGTCTCGTCATAATCTTCTCCCTCTTGCTGGGAGAATCCTCAGGCCACAAATCAAGCTTTGTACTTCTCTATGTTGCCATCTGCAACATGCTTGATCTTGTAGATCAACTTGGAAGTCATTACTGACTTCCTTTCTGGTCTCAGAACCACTTCTCACACATCATTCTTCATGATGGACTGATACTCCTCCATCATGGCATCCTTCCATTCCTGCTTCTTAGCAGCTTCTTCCATAGTGGAAGGCTCTAAATCAATGATGTTGCTCATCAACGCCACATAGTTGGAAAACATGTGTGGTTTTTGGAACCGAGGTAAAATCTATATCCCAGTCCTTCTGACTGGCTGCCTCCTCTGTCACTACAACAAGGTATATCAAGACAAGGGAATCCTCCTAGGAGATCTCACATCTCCTAGAAGCCTTTGAAGCTTCAATCTAGCCTCCTCAACTCATGGCACATGTCTGTTAGTCCTGGAAGACGTCTCTCTCTCCTATCTGAATTTGAGAAGGAATACTTTTTGAATGAAAGTTTGTAAGCCACAGACTCTTTTTGAGATCAGGCTCACTCTGAATCTGCATGCTCCCTCTGAAGCTTGACTCCCTCTGAGTCTATACGATCTCCGAAGCCACCTACTTCCGCTGCATCTGTTGACTTTATCAGAGTTCTGAAGTCTGATCTCCTATGGAATATGCCGGGAGGTTGCTCCTCCCTATTGGATCCTAAGGGTTGACTCCCTATGAAATCTAGCTCCTTCTGAGCTGGTACTTGGTGGGGTTGCCTGCCTCACCACTAGTGGAGTCATCAACGTCTCTTCATAGTATTGGCTTATTAATGCCATGTATCTATATGACAACATGCTTGTTTACTGCATCGTTTCTAGGTAGGTCCTTCTGGCATTACTGACTCTTCTTGATGATCCGAAGAGTGGTCAAATTAATTGTACGGTCATCTTTGGAGCCTTCTTCTCCTCAGTCAATCGCCATAAGAGATACTCTTCTTCGTCTTCTACTTCACATGGGTGTGTACATTCGTGTACACAGTTCTATGTCCTGGCTAGAGACTATCTAAATAGTGTTGATGAATGTAGCTATGTGAGACATTCTCCAACTTACAAACATGTGAGATGTGGATCATTGCAGCTAGGTGAGTCTTTCTCTCAGCTTACAAACCTGAGAGAAAGCCCCTAAGAAGGGTACGTGGTTCCTGCCTGAGATAGAGCTCGAAACGTAGAGATGACCTCCTCCATTCAGAGAGTTGAGAAGAACTCCAGGTGATTATCTAGTGGAAAGGCAATCTTTTGAGTTAGACATGCATGTGGCTGAGCACAAGGTGAACATGTGAAATCCCAAAGTGTTGGGTGCATCGTCATGTGAACAGAAATGAAGATGATGTATTAGCCTCCTCTGAGCAACAGAGTTGACGAGAAGACTCTTGATGATTCTCATGTGTGAGGCAGTGGGAAAGAAGATCTGTAGAGTGGACATGCCTGTGGACAAGCACAGGTGAATGTGTGAAGATTTGGTTCTTCTGTGTAATGCAGTGAACCAGAGATATGACATCCCTATGGATGTGCCCCTAGTGGATGAGCACTAGTGGGTGTATCAGATCCATTGCTATATATTGTTCAAGAGTCAGACCTGCCTGTAACCCTAATTGTTATGTAAAGGGTACAGGTCGGCCCCACCTTAATGTGATTAATAATAAATGTAAAAGATAATTAATATGGTTAATATTAATTATAATAATAATAATAATTATAATAATAATAATAATTATAATATGACTTAGAGAGGTTGGCCCTGTTGAGCCAATAGACACTTCTGTTGATAGGACAAGTCTAATATAAGTAAAGGAAGATTCCCCATTGTGGAATCATATCTTAATTGTGAGTTTGGAAATTTTAGCAAATAAACTTCTTTGGGAAAAGTGCGTACCTCTCTTGGGCGTTAGAGTTCTAGGGTTTGAAGCACCCTCTTGTATGCTAGGGTTTATCTTGGTGGCGAAGGTCTTTCCCTTGAAGAATATAGCAAAGGATTTGGCTGGGTTTTCTTCCCTTGTTGAGAAGGGTATCCCAGGATACATCTTGTGTTCTTGTGCATGGTGCTTCTTCTTTTGATCTTGGTTGCTGCAACATTTATGGTTATGGCTAAATGCTAAAATGGAATGAACTTCATGCTTAACCTGACTTATTGAAAAATCAACATGGTATCAGAGCATAGGTCTTGAAAGAACCCATTGCACAAGCATCCACCAAGTCTTAGCTCACTTTTGCAACACCGTACGACTCCTTCTAGGGTTTCCAGAAAATTTCGTACGTCCCTCCTTTCAGTAGTGATTCAACCCTTAATACTTGGACGCTGGGGCCACTTTTGGCATAGGAGAGTACGACCTCTTCCAGTGCATCTCCAGAAGCTCTCAAAACGAAATTTCAAGAAATTTTGATTTTTGGCCCTAAGGTTTCTAGGGTGCCGAAATTTCCTGCAGAATATTATTTCTAGATTTCTGAAGAAACGTTCTCCTGAATCAACAAGCATCTCTGTGACATTATCAAATTGATTGTTGGCAGTAATAAGTCCAATATAATCCAAGGTTGCTAATTCAACCTAATCATTAGGTTTTCAAAATCCAGTCAGCAAGAAATTGAAGAAACCAATCAAATGAAGAGCAGAGCATTAGTAGAAGATAGGCTTGATGGAGCAAGCAACTTCAACTCTTGGAAATCAAGGCTTCTAGTCACTCTTGAAGAAGATGACCTCTTGGATGTGACAACTAAAACTCTACCAGCCACAACTACAGATATAGAGAAGAAGAGAAGAAAAGAAGATGTCAAAGCAAGAAAATTAATCATCTACTCAGTAAGAGATCACCTCTTACCTCGTATTGCCAATATGAAGACTGCCTATGATATGTATGAAGCTTTAAAAGGAATGTTTAAAGTGACAACACTCTCAGAGCTCTTACTTTAAAGAGCCAACTTCAAAGTACCAAGATGACGAAGGGTGACACAGTTGCACTCTTCTTTATGAAGTTATCAAAGATTAAAGAATAGCTAGAGACCATTGGGGAAATCATGTCTGATAGAGAACTTGTCTTAATCACTTTCCAGAATCTTCCAAAATCATGGGAGCCTTTCATTTAGAGTATCAGTGGAAGAGAAGCTCTACCAACCTTTGATCGTCTATGCACAGATTGCACTCAAGAAGAACTTAGACTTAGAAATGTTGAAATAATGTAACTGCAAAGAGTGTTCTTATTATTATTTGATATATTATTCATTGGATTAATCCCCATTGTGGATTGATCTTGTCGGCTATTGTAATAGGACCAAATCCCCTTTTGCGGATTGGTCAAAAGACAATTGTAATAGGCAGAATAAGAAGTCAGCCCCAACAGATATTAAAGAGGCCCAGAAATATAATAAAGGTGGGTTTACCCACCCAGTTTGAGAAGTCAACCCTTCCAGTGAAGAGACACTTCACACGTGCCAGACTTGTATAAATAAAGAGGCCAGCGCCTCACTTAGACACACAACTCACTTGCTCATTGAGAGACAAGTTTCGGATCTGCTACTGGAGAAGAAGGAGAGAGAGAGTGGCGCATATCTGGGAGAGGACTTTCTGTATTAGTTTAAGAGATCTCTTGGCATTGTATTGGCTATCTATATTAAGGAAGTTTTGCTGGGTTTTCTTCCCCCAGAGGGTTTCCCAAGATAAATGTTGTGTCTCTTGTGATTGTGTATTTCTCAGTGATCTTGGATTATGCTATTGTTATCTAATGCAATGCAAACAACTATAATAATGGCTTAAACATTAACATGGTATCATAGCCAAGTTGAAGAAAGCATCTTTCACAAGTGAAAAATGTCACTATTGTCGTACATGAAAATTAGGCCTTTTTGATGGTGAATCTTTTTAGCCCCAAAACCATCTAGAAAAGTGCACCCTCCCCTAAGGATCAGTTTGACATTCTCAGCGCACCTTTTCAGTGGCTGGATCTCCCGGAAAGTGAAACCCTAGTTTCACAAAGTACCAGAAGTACCAGAAAACCAGTGTACCAGAAGTACCAGAGGTACCAGAAGTACCAATTCAGAAATCAACAGATCAAATTTGGAGGAGCAAAAGTTGGATTTTCTCAGATCCAAACACACCAGGCTACTCGCCTCAGCCAAGCGCACCTCCTGGTAAGTTCAGATTTTGATTTTGAGCACTTTCATTTTTCGGTCATTTTCTTAGCTCAAGGTAAAGATGTCTGCAAGTGTTAAGCTTGTTGACAAGCTAGAAGGAGTGGAAAACTTCCGTGCCTGGAAGTATAGGATTGGCCTCATTCTTGAAGAGAATGACCTAGCAAGATTCGTCAAAGAAGAAGTACCAGAACCTGTCGATGCTGCAGAAAAGGAAAAGCATCAAAAGGACACAATAAGGGCCAATAGAATCATTGCAGATTCAATCAAAGACCACCTGATTCCTTATGTGTCATCTAAGAAGACTTCAAAAGAAATGTTTGATGCCTTGACCAGACTATATGAAGGAAAGAACATAAACCGGAAGATGAATCTAAGAACTCAACTGAAGAATACAAGGATGCATAAAGGAGAAATGATTAAGGAATACTTCTCCAGAATCTCAGAATTCAAAGAACAGCTAGAAGCTATTGGAGATACCATAGACGAAGACGAACTCATAATGACGGCCCTAAATGGTCTCACAATAACTTGGGATGCTTTCATCCAAACTATATGTGCCAGAACGGAGAAACTGAAGTTTGATAGTCTATGGGAAGAATGCATCCAAGAAGAAACAAGAGTAGCGAATCGTGAAGCGTTACTAGCAAGGGATGATGATCAAGCCCTAGCTACCCACACCAAAGGAGGAAGGAAGAAAACCTACTTCCAAAAAGAGACTGATAAAGAGCCTCAACAGTCAAACAAATTCAATCATAAAGAATCTCATCCAAGTAGATTTCAGAAGAAAGGACAACGAAAGGAAAGAGACTACTCATCTGTACAATGCTATCATTGTGACAAGATGGGACACATTGCGAAGTTTTGTCCAGCCAGACGAGAAGAATACAAGAGAAAACATAAGAGGCTTCATGCCCATGTAGTCAAAGATGAAGAGCCACCCGCAAAGATGATAAGAGAGCAGATCAAAGACCATGTCTTGA
>JASDQU010754645.1:20294-30547 GCA_032191745.1 Picea mariana
AGAAGTCTCCCTATCTCCCAAGGGAACTTAATGCAATGGGGACCATTTCTTCCTAAGGGGGAAGGAATGATCCAGGTGGATTCCAGTGGCCATCCACCTCTTCCACTGAATCACCATTTTGAGCCTGTGGTTTTGATAAACCATGATATTCACCGTTTTGATGGGGAATGGAATGTAATGTCATCTTCATTTGTTAATTATAGACATCATTTAATGATTTCCTAGTGGTCTTATGTACATGCCTACAACATAGCTTTAATGCAATGAATCCCATTAGAATTCCACAGTTAAGCGTGCTCAGGATAGAGTAGTACTGGGATGGGTGACCGCCCGAGAAGTACTAGTGTTTTACATGCCTATGTCATTTTATAAACTTAGTCCAATTTATCCCTCATGCATCATGGGAATTGTTCTCCACTCACTCTCTCATATATAATTGAGGTGAAGGAAGCCCTTTAAGAATGCAATGGAGTGTGATGTAAAGATTCTTGTAAATGAAGCATATCCAACATCTCTTTCTTTTTAGAGATAATCTACCCCATTTTTCCAGTTTGTGTCCTACAATGTTTTTCTATCTTATTCAGTAATAGAAGTTGGGTTTCATTGTATTTATGTGTTCTCTTCTATATTTTTGTGTATTTCATTTTTATATCTCAGTTAGATTTTTGTCTTTATTTCATTCTCAAAATAATCTGGATCAGATATACTTGTGTATCTTTAGACTTTGAAGTGCCCTTCCTATGCTTCTCATGATGAGTGTCTATGGATACGCCATCAAGTACAGAATTACCTTATTATCGATAATACTTTGTATCATCAAGGAGTTGATTGTGTTCTCCATCATTGTCTCACTCATGAAGAGGCAAAGATTGTGTTGAACAAATTCCACACTGGAGCATGTGGAGGTCACTTGTATGGGTTGGAAACAACCCATAAAATCCTTCGTGTAGGATACTTTTGGCCCTTGTTAATCAAGGATTGTGTAGAGGCAGTCAAGAAGTGTCACTCATGCCATATCTTCCCTTGGAAGATGTGGGCACACCCTACTCCCATGTTTCTAATTATTTATGTTGGTCCCTTCACTAGGTGGGGGATTAATTTCACTACATGCCACCCGACTTCGGCTAGGGGGCATAATTACATCATCGTGGTAGTAGACTAATTCACTAAGTGGGTCAATTCCATGTTTATATTCAGTAATGATGGAGAAACATGTGTGCTTTTCATTTTTAACCAGATTGTAGCTAGGTTTGGTATTCCGAAGGAGATTGTGATAGACCATGGCAGTCACTTATAGAATAATATTATGACTGAGTTAACATCAAAACTTGGGTTTAATAAAGAACATTCATAATGCTACTATCCATAGGATAAGGGCTAGGTGGAGGCTGCCAATAAGTCTCTTAAGACTATTCTCCAACGGATGATAAATTCAACCAAGTCGAATTGGCATTTCATGTTGTACTTAGCACTTTGGGCGCATCAAACCTTAGTCAATATTGCTATCAGTTTATCTCCTTTCCAACTCATTTACGGGCTAGAGGTAGTCTTGCACATAGAGTGCCAAATTCCCTCTCTTAAGTTGGCATTGGAATTCCTGTCTGAGACAACTTCACTTGAAGAGTGTCTCCTATATCTCGAGTAGCTCGATGAGTAGCATCGAGATGCATCCTTGGCCAATGAGGCTCACAAACAATGTATCAAGTGTCAATATGATTGGTTGGTCCACCCTAGAGATTTCTCTGGAGGAGATCTTGTCTTGGTCTATGACCAAGATAAATATCCCTTGGGGGAAGGTAAATTCAAACCCATGTGGTTTATACCTTTCATTGTTAAGAAAGTCTTAGAAAAAGGTTCTTATAAAATGGTTGAATTTGAAGGTAATTCTTTGTCTGAGCCTAGAAATGGGCTCTACCTTAAAAGGTATTATGCTTAGGTTGGCCACTTGTGTGTGACTTCTTGTATATAATGTATAGTTTTATTTATACATTTTTTTATCTTTTGTCTAATGGATGTGTAGTTTATTGTGTTTTTTCAATGTGGTAGATGTCAACTGAATCTAAGGTTTATGTTGGGTTCTCGAACGGTGATAGATGACACATGAAAAGGATATCTTCCACATCTTGAGTGATATTCACACCCACTGGTCAGTTGGTGCCTTCTTGAGGTGTTTGTCTAGGTGAAGCAACCAATAACATTTTCGAGTACAGTGTCGTAATAGAATTAATACATGATGAATTGTCACATGGTATTTCTCACCTCCAAGTTCATATAGATGCTCAACTGGTTGTGTCTCAATTGAATGGAGTATACCACATCTACAATCCCACCCTTCACCGAAAATTCCTTAGGGTACATCTCTTAGAACATTATTTTTATTATATTACATATATTCAACGTTCCTAGGAGATCTAATCAACTAAATGATGCATTGGCTAATCATGTGTTAGATTGACATATTTCACACCCATAAAAGTAAAAGAACACACATACATGCATATGTAAATACATTTGTACAAAAATATTTACTCCATAAGGGAAAAATATGTATATATATAATATGTCCAAAATAATGTCATAAGTACAAAATGTGGGCCATAAAGCCTCAAATAGAACAGATATAGATCATTGGGCTCAATCCCTCAATACATAAGAGAGTATAAAAGAGTGCCCTCGACACATATAGGGTCCAGTGCTAAGTCTATGGTCTAGTCTTGTTGGCCCTAGTGTAATGTACTACAACGTTCGCAAGATGCCGAAATAGATGAACCCAAGTCCTAGGTACTCCTACCACATTTGGCTACATGAATGGAGGTAGGTCCTCAATCTCCACCATCGACATAGAACGAGTGAGAGATGTCAGGTTCCTCTCCACTTGTCTCCATACTCTCTCAGCCTCTCCAGTTGGTGGCCCTCCTGCTGCTACTAGTTCGATGTCCTCTTGAGGACGATGCCTAGTCCTAAAAAATTTGGTTACGAAAAAGGGGCCATTCTCCATGGTTTTGGTTTATCTCTTTTATAGGCCTTGGAGATTATTTACAAAAAAAGGAAACCCCTTGGAGTCTTATTTAATCCCTTTTCAGACTCCCTAAATAAGAAAAGATCACTGAGTGACCTTGTCCCTTTCACACTCATTAATTGGTCCAGAAAGAATATCTATTTGGCATAAGTTTAACCTTTTTTCTGGCCAATAGATTACCTAGGAAAATGGTACGCCTCGAGAGACATGTCTCACCGAGAGAGTTCTACTAAGTTAAGTTTTTTACTTTTTCAGACTTAGGGGACTAAATTTATGAAAAACGAGGTGAGTCCATAGTTAATCTTTTTTTTAAACTCCTTAAAATTTAAAAGATAGCTGAGTGATCTTGTCTCTTTCACACCTATTAAAATATTTTGAAGATACATTCTTTCAGTATAAGTTTAACCCTTTTTCAGACTAACTGGACTATGTATGAAAAATGAATACTCTGGACCTAGTGAACATAACAGTTCTCCTTGGTATGATTTTATTCTTTTTCAGGCCTTGGAGACTAACCTTACAAAAAGGATCACTCTTGAGTTTTCTTTTAGTGTTTTTCAGACTCTCTAAAAGTGAAACACCACTTAGCTTACCTTCTATAGGCTCGTAAAACTTTTAGATGGAAGGATTTTCATTGTGTCATTCTGTTGAATCTCAGTTTTGACACTTTTAATGCCCTATATTACCCTCTATATGAGCCTATGTTACCTATGTCATGTGTATCTAATTGACTGTTTCCTCCATAAATACACTCGTTAACCTTGTTCATGTGCATAAGAGGTAAATTATGATTAAAGCATGATTTGTTTAGTTTTATTGAGTTAATTCGATTAAATGCTTGATTATGTATGATCCTAATCACTTTGACTCTTAAGCAACATGATCCGGTACACAGTCTATTCTGGTACCAAGGCTCCACCTATTCCGGTACCAGCCTGTGTTAATCCGGTACTAGACATAATTCGAAATTTGTGAATGTTTCTAGAAGAAAATCGGGCTCATGAGTTTTGTCCAGAGAGTTGTTTTCATGTGGAAATGTGAGTCATAATTCACCCATCTTGCACGTGTGGACCTCCAGCTCAGGGGGAATGATTATGCCAAAATTAGCAAAAAAATCAAACTGCCAACTTGTGCCTCAATTTCCGTGCATATGGTATAAGATCTAGAAATTATAATACATGGGTTTTGTCCAGAATATGGAAAATTCAGTAGAAGGAGGGCATTTTTTCAAAATTAGAATGTGTTTTGGGAGATATGGGTTGGGGACTAACTCAAATCTGCCCAAATTGTTAAAAAACAGATTTTTGGGATTTATCCTAAAATTGTAAAAATTGTTTTCTTAGCTTGGGGATTCGGTTTCATCCATTCCTCCATGGATTTTATGTATAAATAAGACCTCATAGGTCTGAGTAGAGAGGGAATTATTATGATGTAATATTGGTTCTTGAAGAAAGAGGAATTAGTATGCTGCAAATTGGATTTCTGAACTAACTCTTTTTGTAAATTTATTTGTTGAAGATCAATGGAAGTTTGAACTCAAGGATCCTATGTGTCTCTTATCATTTAACATATTCTTATCTAAAATCTTCCATTTTGGCATTGGCAAGGGCCCACCGATCCAGCTTGGTAAGCTCATTGTAAATTATTAGCATAGATTTCTATTTCATGTACTTGTTGTTTTGATTTCATTTTTTATTTCACTGTTAGAATTGATTGCAAAGTGTGGCAATAGAGGAACAGTTGGGAGTCCATCATTCGCATTATATAAGCCATTAAATGGAACATCTCATTAAAAATTATGTTTCCTTTGTAGAAATGAAGTAATTTCTAGAATTACAAGATTGTAAGATTGTATTAAATTTATGTTTGGGATGCATCAATTGATTTTGAAGTGTGTGTAAAATTTAATAAGAATTTCTTGCAAGTTTGAAGTGATTTTTTACAGGAAATGAGATCAGACTTCATCTCTCACCTTCATGCTTCATGTAATGAAGTCTTTCAAGCATATTGACTGCCTCTTGTATTGAGGAAGATTTGATTGGCATTGATAGGGTTATGATTGATTTCTTTCTAAGAGTGGATAAAGTGGATTGTTGATCGTTATTTCAAATGCGATAGGGAACAAGATCTTAAGTTCATCTTTTCATTTCATGAGCTTCTAATGAACATATTTGTCACCTAAGAAAGAACCTTTCAATTCATTGTTCGCTTAAGAAGTTTTGTTATCAGTTTTCTCTTCTAAGTTTGGAGTGGTATTGTTGAAGTGTGCCCAGATTTGCTTGCTAGTTGTTGTTAAGAGTAGCAGCTACAAATTACTAATTCAAAGTCCATCTTTCCACTTCATGAGATTGTAAATGGACAAGGCATTATCTAAAGAAAATCTTTTGAGTGCATGATTGCAAGTTTTACTTTCTAATTTCTGAATTGTGTGAAGGGTGTTATCTTTGAAAACAGAGTATTGGTGTTGATTGTTTCTTCTTTATGCTATACTCATCTGACATAGGAACCTATTTGTTATCGACACATATAGGGCATCAACTCTACTGATTACGAATATCGGTTGATAATTTATGTTGTGTAATATATTATGCAAATATATCGGATTGTCGAAGACCTTAGGATAGTGAGTCTTACATTCCTAATATACTCCTACCTGAGTTTTGAATACCTTGAAGATGTTCCTCAAGTTAAGAAGCTACCATCTCCAACTATAGGAATTGATGCTTCCTGGGGATGCATATCACATTATATTTGTATATCTTAAGATGATTTTGAGATGTAGCTCTGTTGTGTATTATTCACGGCTATGTTCTATATAGACATTCTTATTTGTCTCATAGTCATGATTATTTTATATGACATGAATTTGCAATGTACTTGATTGACAACCATGCTTAGTTTATCCTAAGCATGGGTATTCCCACCTCAGAGAGATTATCATTATTTTGCAGATGACACGCTCACGAATACTTTGTTGTAGATACTTCACACACACCTGTCATTTATTTTTCCTAAGGTTTTCCCTATGTTTATTAGTCATTATTCAATCTCCTATATTTTAGGGAGAATATTCCTCTAGGAGAATATTCTCTTCAATTTACACTTCATTTTGATCAGTTGAGTGGAGTCTAGATGCCACTTTGGGATCATCACCATGTTGCATTGGGATCATCACCAAATAATGCACATTTTCCTTGGGATTATCACTAGACTAGAAATTTACTCATGATTCCCTGATCTCCTCCCCACTTCATTATGTTCCAGTCAGTTAACTAAAGACTGAGAGACTAGTTAACTTAGACTAGGTGACAATTCACTCTCGTAACTGCCTGAGAGACTAGACTAGGTGGAAGTTTACTCCCGTAATTGTTGGTGTGTGTCCAGATCACTCTAGACCACCACTATGGTGCATTAGTTATAGATAGTATTACATGTGTAAATTATCATTAGTTGAGTTATACATAGTATATCATGCGTAAATTATCATTCATTCATTTGGTTAATGAGAATTCTTCCATTCTTTCTCTTATGTTTCTCTCTTTTCTCATATTTTCTATGCAAACTATGTATTTCATTTTCTAGCTAGATATTATCTGTGTAGGTTCATCCACATTTACATGGTATCATAGCTGACATACTGCTAGGCAAAATACACACTAGATTATTTTTGCAGGTACCGAAGATTGAAGACAACGAAAAAATGGAATTTCCAAAAGAATCCATTCTTACATTGTACAATTTCTTCGCATGGAAAGAGAAGATGATAGTGCATATTCGAGGTAGAGGATTATACATGTTAACCATGAACAAAGAGACTAAACCCACATCATCCATATAAAAATCCAAGTATCTGAATCGAATGGATGAAGCGTTTGGAACTATTTGCATTCTCATTTCTCCTAAACTCCTCTTTCACATATCCTCCTGTAAAACCCCCAATGAACCCTGGACCACCATGGAAGAGATTTTTGGAAAATAGGACGAGATGAGGGGACACATGATCGAGGTGGAATTTCTCACTTTGGATCCAAAAATCTTCGACAATCTCCAAGATTTCTTTACCAAATATAAGAATTTGTTGTCACAACTCAAGGCTTGCAGGGTTGATAAATCTAAGGAGGAGAAACAAATGGTTCTTACGATTCTTTCCAAACTTGGTCCAAAATACTCAGTGTTTGTATCCACATTTCATTCAGTTAGGCTCTGTACTAGAGCTACCTAAAAAATGCCTTCTCTTGAGGTCTTTATTGAGTCTCTAATGCAAGAGAAGAACAAGCTCATCAACATGGGAAAAATAAAAGGCCCAAAGTTGCATGCACTTACTGTGCATGATGGTAGCAGTCATCAAAATTAGAAATCTAAAGACAAAGGAAAAAGGAAAGCACATCCAAATCCAAATAAGGAAGGGTACTCAAAACCCTTCAACGATGCCTCCAGATCCAAAGGTGGAAAGGGAAGAAAAAGGGAGAAACACACTTGCTACCATAAAGGATTCCATCTAGAATATGCACGTGTGCAGAAAAATATAGATCAAATGGCCCAAAAACTTCATCAAAACAACCTTGGATATCACATGCTCGAGGATGTCAAGAAGAAGAAGCAAGAATATTAGAATCCCAAGAAAGGTAATTCTAGCCATGCTTTGATTTCCATCAAATCCTCTCCTGATACTTGGATTTTAGATTCAGGTGCATCACACTACATGGAATCAAAAAATGAATTCTACTCTTCATTGGATGCATGAAAAGGTCCTCATATTCTGATGGGGGGTAACTCTCCAGTTGAGGTCACGGACAAAGGAATAATTGAACTCACAAATGGAAGCTTTGAGAATGTACTACATGTTCCAAAAAATTTTGTCAATCTTCTCTCCATGTATCAAATGACCAAATCCAGCACCGGAAAGAGAGTTGTATTCACACCTGATGTTGTGGATATCTATGACATGCAAACCAATTCCAAGGTTGCTACTGGTGAGGTAAATCATCAATCCAGACTCTACACATTTTCTGAATTTATTGAACCAGATTCTGCATTACTACTTACCCATGATGATGAAAGAAGTAGTATATGGAATGAAAGGTTTGTCCATTTAAATTTCAAATATATGAAAAGAATTAACAAGTAGGGAATGGTTGATGGTCTACCTGAAATCCACTTCTCCAAGGGAATTTGTGAGGGATGTGTTCTTGGAAAACACCCTCAAGAGAAATTCGACAAAGGAAAGACTCATAAGGCTTCCTTTCCTTTGGATTTGATCCATAGTGACCTCATGGGATCTTTTCCACATCCATCAATCAGTAAAGCAAGGTATGTGCTCATTTTTGTTGATGATTTCTCAAGCTTCACATGGATTTTATTTCTCAGGAAAAAATCAAAGGTCTTTCAACACCTCAAAGATTTCAAATCTCTTGTTGAGACATAGTCAGGAAACAAGATCAAATTCCTCTGAATAGATAATGAGGGAGAGTATGTCAACCATGAGATACATAATATTTTTCATGAGTCTGAGATTCAGTTGCAACAAACAGTTCCTTATACTCCATAGCAAAACGAATTTGTTGAGCGGAAAAATAGATCTCTGAAAGAAATGGCATCTTGCATGCTACATGCAAAGTCACTTCCACAAAGATTATGGGATGAAGCACTTAANGAAGTGACCAACTTTTGTATATTCGGTTCTTGTGCATGGGCAAGGATTACCTTTGAGAAGAGGAAGGAACTTAATCCACAGAGAATAGAGTGTATATTTGTTGGATACCTCGCAATGTAGGGATACAATCTCATTAATATTTTCTCAGACCAGATCATCATTGAAAAGAGTGTCCAATTCAAGGAAAGTGTCTCTAGGTAGACTTGCAGACTGTCATGTGAAATATGTCAAGGAGATCTAGTGCATACTTGGCCTGAGATAGTTTGATGCCTGGTGCATCCTGACTGATCTCGAGTCCAAGGAAGAAATGTAGTGGAACCATGTCCGTCATCAAGAACCTCAAGTGGAATGTAACAACGATTTGGTAGAAAACGAAGAGTGTTGTCATTTCCCCATAATTACTAAACGTTGGCATGGATTTGACCCACTTGGTGAAGTATCCTATTTCCACAATGATATAACGATGCTCCCTAGCAGAATCTGGGGTGGCATGCAGTGAAATCAATTCCCCACTTAGTGAAGGGAACAACAACAATAACATGAAACATAGGAGAAGGGTGTGCGCACATCTTCCGAGAGAAGATCTGACACGAGTGGTGCTTCTTAACTACCTATATATAATCTTTGATTAATGAGGTCCATAAGTATCCAACACAAAGGATTTTCTAGGTTGTTTCCAACTCAGAAAAGTGACCGCCACATGATCTGGTGTGGCATTCATTTAACACAAGCTCTTCCTCCTCATGAGTTAGACAATGACAAAGATCACAGTCAACTCCTCGATGATAGAAAGTATCATCGATGATAAGATAATTTATTTCTTGATGATGTATCCATCGATGCTCATCATGAGAAGTAGAGGAAGGACACTTCAAAGTCTAAAGATACACAAGTATATCTCCATACCAAGGGTTAGAAGATGTAATAAGGAAGAGATCCTCATTGATAAATGAATCTCTAGGAAAAGCATTGCCACTCTCAATCATAAGTTCTAAAATTAACTCTGCAAAGACCAAGGATTTATTAGACTTCACCGAAACAAAGTCCAAATAGAATTTTTGAATAATAATGATCCATCGACTAATATTCCTGCCAATGACCCATCGTGTTAACACATATTGAAAAGGATTAATTATGGCTATGATGTTGGTCTTACATAGTAGAATATAATGATGAAACCTTTGGACAACATGGACAAATGCCAAATTTAGCTTCTCAACGTGGGTATAGTTTAGTTCTGGTCTGACTAAGCCTCGACTGAGGTAGTAGATAATGTGTTCCTGGAGCGCATCATCCTCCTTAACCAAAACCATACCGATGGTGGACTCTGTTGTAGCCAAGTATAACAAGAAATATTTTCCATAATCAGGAGGGTTGAGTAGAGGGGCAGATGTCAGGAAACTTTTAAATTCTTCAAAAGAACATTGAGTTTCTTCATCCCAAAATAATGGGACCCCTTTTTTCAAAAGATTCATAAACCCTTTAGTTATTTAGGCATAGTTAGAAATAAATCACCGTAAGAAGTTAGCTTTCCCCTGAAGACTCGGAAGCTAGGGAATTGTACGTAGGGGGGGGGGGGGA
>JASDQU010754645.1:30826-47090 GCA_032191745.1 Picea mariana
CAAAAGGAAATTTAGTATATGAAAATGTACCCCAAGGACATATGAAATGAGTCTTATGTTGATCCTCAGGCTTGATTTGAATCTGATTGTACCCTAAGAAATTGTCCATAAAATAAAAAAACTTCACAACCCACACATTCATCGATAATTTGATCAATGAATGGGGTAGGAAGGTTATCTTTCGGAACACAAAAATCAATGCACACAGAAATCGTACCTTGTTTTTTATTGACAGGAACAGGGCTTGACACCCATTCCATCAATTGAAATAGGTAGATGAAACCATCCTTAATCAATTTATCTACCTCAAATTTTTTGGACACTGCCTTCCAAGGGTTGACCGGGTGAAGCTTATGTCGAATAGGCTTAGTATCAGGATAAGTTCTAATCTTGTGTTCGACAATGCAAGGTTCAATGCCTGGAATTTCCTCATAAGACCAGGAAAAAACATCCCAAAATTATTCAAATAACTCAGTGTACACTTGAATCTCCTCAGGGGAACAATCCACTCTGAAGTTTTCAACGGATCCAAGGGTTTTGGAGATATCAATTGGAATTGTCTCAACTATAATCTCCATGTTTTCCTCAACATATACTTTGTGTGTTGCCAAAGGGTTAATAGGATGAGTGACATATCCATTCATGGTCGTAGTAAACTATCCTGCTTCCACTCTCCTAAGCTTGGGTAAAAAGTATGATCTATGATGAAGATCATCCCAAGGTCTGTTCAGACCCTTAATTGCCTCTAAAATTGTCTCGTCAAAGGGAAAGACCAAGTCCGAAGGATCATGACAAGTAAGAGACTCTTGAGACCAAATAGGATCTAGAACATGATCTAGCTCTTGAGGGGGAGATAAATCAAAGTTGGTTGAACTTTGCTAAACATAAATGTACGTGACCTTAGATGCATATCCATGCTAGGATTCCCTACCCCTTCCATTGAGGCTGGTGTGGAAATTAAATTCCACGGGTCATTAAAATAAGTCATTCAAAAAGAAGCTACTTGGAAAATCGTAGCTTTAGGTTGATCAGGGACAACCGAAATAAACTTAACATCATTCAAAGGTGGCGGAAAATTAAAAGTACCCATCAAATATGGAAACAATCCATCACCTAAGTTGACGACACCTTGTTGTGGGTTATCAATCATTAGGATTGTATATGCCCCCGATGAAGGGTCAGGGTGAGAGAAGGACAAGTGATCAATGATTACTATCCTTCCTTCATGAGGAAAACATAGTACATGAAAAATAGAGGATACAACCACTATCATTGCGTAAGTCCAACTTCATCCCAACAAAATGTTGTAGTCAAGAGGTGCATCAACTACTTCAACCTCGACACACATAGTTTTTCCCTCCAAATGCATGGGGAAGGAGGGGATTATACCATGTGGTAGAAAAGAATGGCTTTCAAACGCAGTTAACAATTTAGGAGACAAAGACAACTCGGGTTGACCAATAGCCTTCCAACATGCCAATGACATAACGTAAGTTTATGCACCCTCGCCTACCATCGTGTGAAAAATATTTTGTGTCAACAATTTTGTGGCGTAAAACACTACTATCTGGAAGGTGACGCAGTAAGGAAAATGAGGTTTGTTTTCGTAAGGGTAAAAAATGATAGTTTCCGAGTTAGCGGGCTCAACAACACCCAAAGCAAACAATAATGATTTTCTATGTGAGGGAAAACTCTAAAGAACTTCCATAGCAGACATCGTACAAGGGGTTTTCACAATATCTTCAACTATAGAATATTTTTGGGAATCCCTTTCATTTGGATTATGATAATCTTTCTTAAATGCACCTTCGGGGATGCAAGTCATCATTTCTCCCAAGGTCTTTTTAATATGAAGAGGAGGCGATGTATTGGAAGATTATTTTCCCTTATCACCATATTCAGGCATTCTGTAATCATGATCCTTGGTCTCAATATGAGCATTCGATCTCATCATGTATACATTTGTGGCTCCAGTATTAGTATTAACCGTGGGAGCACCCTGATTTCCTGCATACGCAGTTGTGGATGAGGAAGCTTGTGCCGTATTCTGCTCTTGAGGAAAAGGGTTAGTTAACACAGCAGGCCGTTTTTGTGCAAAAATATCTTGGGCTTCCTCGAGCTGAGGGAACTGATGAGTCAATTTTTCATCCGTGCAAAGCTTACAAAAAAACTTAACCTTTTTCTTCTCGTTCTTTCCCTCACCAACATTGTTAGAATCCTTTTTATCATTACCCCCCTTATCCTTTTTTCCTTTTCCCCTTATTTTCCCCTAGGAATGTTAGTTCTCCTTGGGGTTCTTCATCTGCACATTGTGTAGTTCTGACGTGTGGGTGGTGGGGGAAGTCATATTAGTAGTTTGGTTGGCCACAGTCTGTTGTAGAAACAACTATTGCATTTGGTTGGACAACTGATATGTGGGATTTTTTTGTGTTGAGACTACTGTACCATCGACATGAGGCCCAGAATTCAGTTTGGTCAAGTCAAAGGTTGACCACGGTGCATCAAGAAGAATCTCTTACAACATGTCTAATTGATAATAAATCAATTCCAATTGTTGAGCCCCCATTATAGTCTCTTCCTTAGAAAACACTCCGGAAGTTGCGACTTCTTTTGAAACAAAAGGCAATAAAGAATTTAGGAACCACTCGATAAAAATCATAGGAGGGACCTTTACTTTAATCAATCTCTTCTGACAACGCCATTCTCAGATATTATCGGAGATATGGATGACCTTAGTCTACTCGAAATTGGCTAGCAACTCCATACTAAAATCATATCCACCGGTAGCTAAAAATGGTTCAAGAAAACCATCGCCAGATCATTAAAGTAAGAGTAATTCAAGCCTTCAAGCTCAATATACCACTTTGAAATACCCCCTATGAGGGTGCATTGAAATAATCACAACTTGACAGAGTCATCATTCAACGAGTTAGAGAAGCATGACAAGTGAAAAGTTGTAACATGATCGCTCGGATCCTCGCCAGGCTTTCCTTCAAAATTTGGTATATCTGAGGGAAACTTAGTCAGCATAGGAGGCCAACATGGATCATGAATAATAGGATCATTTAACAACCTTGACAAGCCTAGAAGATGAAGATTTGTTAGAAAGGGTAACTTGGGTTGTCGTGGATTTAAAGGAAAAGACAAACCTGGATTTTGGCTGGCACCAGGTTGCTAGGAAAAGTTTGTGTGTTGACCAGGGTTCTAATAAAAACTAGGGTTTCCTTCACCAGTATAATGGGATTCTGCACTAGTTTTCATTTCCAATAGATTCGAATAGTTTGATGAAATAACTTGAGTAGGGATTTCTCCCTGCATGGTATTCCAAAAACCTTGGTTGAGGTTTTCCCCAGTTGACCCCCAAGCATAGGAACTGAACCTTGTCCAGGGTTCCACTAAACATGGGAGGGGTTTCCCCTTATCAAAATCCCTTGCAAGGGTATAAAACCCTGCTAGGTATTTCCAATACCTTGAGAGGAGGTGGCTCCTGTCATCATTCCTTGTGAAGGAACAAAGCCTTGCATGGGGTTAGGTTGATTGAGAAAGGGGTTGCCCCCTAACAAAAACGTTGACGACAAGAAAGCGTTATTCCCAAAATCACCAAATAAAGAGAACAACATGGACCCAACCATATTCATAAAGGAATAAGGCTCTTGAATCCCTCCACTAAACAAACTAGAATTAGCACTAGGCCCAGATGGTTGCTGAAAAGCACCTCCAAGTGAGGGGGAAGGAGGAGGGATATGACCCGCAACGTAAGGGACTGCATTATATGGAATAGAAGTTCCCTCGAGGGATCCTTGCAAGGAAGCATTAGAAATCCCTTCCCCAACATCAATGGTTTGTAAAGTAGAGTATGCTAGAGTCGAGCTTTTGTTAAAACCTGACATCACATATGTGAAAGGAGTGCCAGACGTATTCTATACAGTATAAGTATGAACAGTGGTCGAAGTCATGGTAGATATTGTGCCACTACCAGAAGTGGTAGTTGTTTGAATAGAGGTATCCCTTGTAGGTGAAGGTGGGGGAGGGGGAATGACGCCCCCTCCACCTGCAGTTGGGATGGGAGTATGAGGACTCCCAATAGAAGTAGCATTACTCTCTTCCATATCCAGTCTCCTAACGAGACAATGATAAATAGAAGTCACCTTAGGAGGGACTATCTGAACAAGGGTTAGCACTAAAAGATCAGTGATCGGAGGGTTTGAGGGCCTGAAGCCTTCAAATTCGACATCGGAAACGCTAGTCTCCCCTAGTGAAAGAATTTATTCTTTAGGAACATGATCTGGAAAAATTTATTGTGGCCCGATAGATTTGAAAGAACCTTCTTGATCTAACCTTCATCTCAATAGTGGTGGTGGTGGCTCCAAAGTTAGTAGAAGGCCTTGGAGCCTACGTGAACGATGGAGTTGTTGATATTCCACTTTGTGAAATGATCAACATACACTCTAAGGTAAATCTAGGGAGAAACAAAAATCACAAACTACAAAGTACTTAAATATAAATCAAACAATCGATAGAATGGCAGGAAGAACAATTATGCCAACCAAAAATAGAGGAACTTACCAGTGCAAGTGTAACTCAAACACGGAAATACCCTCCAGGTATACTCTATAAAGCAAGATCCAACATATGTCCTAGGTACAGTGGTATACCCACGCAGTCACCTGTGTGATTCCCTATAAAAGGAAATTAGGTTTCCTACTTACAGTTAGTCACCAGACGTGTACAATTGACAGTTGGGTTGATCGTATGAGCAGGATAGCTATGTTTGAAGCCTTTAAAGGGTATCGAAGGAAAACTCTCTAGAAGAAAACTGAGGATCCCGAATGGATTTGAGATCCACGAAGCTCTATAGTAAAATGCAGTCAACAAAATCCCAAGAATTACCCTCAAATATGATCCCCACTACGCTTGGTTTGGTTTTGGAGGGGTTATCTCCTCTACCTTTCTTCACGTGACCTCATGTTTATCCCCTGTGTTAGAGGGGGGTCCCGACTAAATTTTACGATGCTATAATTCAACACTCCCTATCTGAGACTCTTAAGTTTATTTAAGTGGCCTTGAAGAGTTTCCTCTCCACACCTAATCGAAGGCCCTAAAGCCTAGTGTAATTGGTGTACCCTGTAAACCAAAAAGTCTAATTGATTTTAACATTAAGTGTTAATTTTAGTGGCTTGATTACTCATGGGTACGGTAATGAAACTCGTGGTGTTCTTTGAGAGACGAAAGAGAAGAGTTAATGATATTTTATAACATTGAGCTTTAAATGTAAATGAAATCAAACTACGTCCTACAAATTAAAATTTGGCTCTTTTAACCTTCAAGATGCAAACTTTTCAAAATGAAAACCAAGATCCTAATATGCAATCTATCCTAGATTGTTTTTTCGTTCCAAATGCAATTCCACTACTTAAACTTTCAAGGAATAAGATAAGAAGGAACTTTTGGTTGAGAAATATTTTCTTTTATAGACACAATCTAAGTTATTATAACCAAACAAACATGCAAAATAACATGCAAATGCAATTAAGAAACTACAAAAGTTTTAAAAAAATTTATATGCCTGTGAAATGAAAATAACAAACAACTATATTTTTTTTTCAAATAATAACAAGAGAGAAGGAGGACAAATCAGAGACTGGATCATGTCCTAAACCACTGCTAGAGAGAAGGGATTCACTAGAATCCAAAGGAGAACCTAAATCTTAAAAGTAAACCTTCAACCTTGATAAAAGACATAAAGAGACAAAGAAAACTAAACAAAAGAGATTTATTTACAAATTCATAAGAAATCTAAGACTTAAAAAATTGTCCAACAAGAGTTAATAGATGTTTTTGGTACTTAGGAGGACTTGAGAGACCAAAGGTTTCCTGAAAGCAAAAGAAATATTTTTTAAAGACATTTCAAAAGAAAAGGAATGTGTGTTGTACATAGACAGACTGTGGATGTATATGTTATGGGCTAACTGAGAAAATGTATGTACTCATGTTGGGTATATACTAGGGCACATATGTACTCGTGTTGGGTATATACCAGGGAATGTATGTGACTGAATAATCTTAAAAAGAGAAAAGGTTTAGGGGGAACACCCAGGTCATGAAAGCTAGTAAACACTTTGAAGGTATCCAAAAGCTCTTACAGACTCAAAAATCACAGAAAAAAATAGGAATTCAAAACAAAAAGAATCTCCTAACAATACCCTAGAGATAATCCCCAGTGGAGTCACCAATTCTTCTATGGGGAAAAATCCCCCTAATCTAGGTCTAGTGACTAGGTAGAGCCTTCACACCTTAAAAGACATAAATAATTTTATTTTGTCCAAATCCAAAAATACCTAATGATAATTGAAAGAATGGAGAGAAGATCTTAATGTGTACCTTAATTCCTTTCATCTGTTATAGATCTCTTCCTAATGTTGTCCATTCCAAAATGGCAGGCTTACTCCCAAAGTTGTCTTGAAAAACTTTCACAGAAAAAACTATAACAACATATGCATAACTACCATGATCATATAAAGGGTTACATATTCATGAAAAACATCCATAAATATAAAAGTAAAGATATAAATATCTAGGACAAGAAGTTTCTCTTTTATTGATAACACGATTGGAAGTTACAACTTGAATCTTGTCGATGTCACTCCAAGAACCTCGCCTGGGTTCCTCTACTTTGAATCCAAGTGCATCATTTCCAATGGGCTATCCTCACAACCAACATGCCACTATAGGTAAAATGGATGGATTGTATAAGGAGGATCGATGGAAGGGAATGTCGAGGATAAAAACTTAGAACGGGATGCAAAAGGATTGGAATGCAAGGGAGAAAATTTGGGAGAGTTCACTTGCCTCTTTTTTCATATGTCTTGTTGGAGATACTTCACACACACTTAGGATTTTATATTTATTAGTCATTTTTTAGTCTTCTATAGTTTAGGGAGAATATTCCTCTAGGAGAATATTCTCTTTAGTTCACACTTCAGTTTGATCAGTTGAGTGGAGTCTAGATGCCACATTGGGATTATCACCATGGAACATCAGGACCATCACCAGCTAATGCACATTGTCCTTGGAATTATCACCAGACTAGCACATTACTCATGATTCCCTGATTTCCTCCTCACTTCAATATGTTTCAATCAGTTAACTGAAGACTGAGAAACTAGTTAACTCGGACTAGGTGAAAGTTCACTCCCGTAACTGCCTGAGAGACTAGACTAGGTGGAATTTTACTTCTATAACTGTTGGTATGTGTCCATATCACTCTAGCCACCACTATGGCACATTGGCTTATCCTCCAGTGTGCATTAGTTGAGTTATACATAGTATATCATGTGTAAATTATCATTCATTGATTTGGTTAATGAGAATTCTTTCGTTTTTTCTCTCTTGTTTCTCTTTTTTCATATTTTCTCTGCAAATTGTGTATGTCATTTTCTATCTATATATTTTCTATGTGGGTTCAAAACATTTACATGGTATCAGAGCTGATGGATTTATAGGGAAAATACACACCATATTATTTTTACAGGTACCGAAGATTGAAGACAACAAAAAATGGAATTTCTAAAAGAATTCATTCTTACACCGTACAATTTATTTGCATGGAAAGCGAAGATGATAGTGCATATTCAAGGCAGAGGATTATACAGGTTAACCATAGACATAGAGACTGAAACCACATCAGCCATAGAAAAATCCATGTATCTGAATCGAATGGATGAATCATTTGGAACTATTTGCAGTCTCATTTCTCCTGAACTCCTCTTTCACATATCCTCCTGTAAAACCCCCAATGAAGCATGGACCACCATGGAAGGGATTTTGGAAAATTTGAAGAGATGAGGTGACACATTCTCGAGGTGGAATTTCTCATTTTGTATCCAAAACCTTCGACAATATTCAATATTTCTTTACCAAATATAAGGATTTGTTGTCACAATTCAAGGCTTGTGGGGTTGATCAATCTAAGGAGGAGAAACAAATGGTTCTTATCATTTTCTCCAAACTTAGTCTAGAATACTCAATGTTTGTATTTTCATTTCATTCAATTAGGATTGCCTATGGAGATACCTGGAAAATGCCTTCTCTTAAGGTCTTTATCAAGTCTCTGATGCAAGAGCAGAATAAGATCCTCAACATGGAAAAAATAAAAGGCCCAAAGGCACATGCACTTACTGTGCATGATGGTAGTAGTCATCAAAAACAGAAATATAAAGACAAAGACAAAATGAAATCACATGCAAATCCAAATAGGGAAGGGTACTCAAAACTCTTCAACGATGCCTTCAGATCTAAAGGTGGAAATGGAAGAAAAGGGGAGAAATGCACTTATTTCATTAAAGAATTCTATCCAGAATCTGCATGTATGTAGAAACAGATAGATCAAATGGCTCAAATACTTCAACAAAACAACCTTAGAGATCACATCCCTGAGGGTTCCAAGAAGAAGAAGCCAGAAGATCATAATCCAAAGAAAGGAAATTCTAGCCATGCTTTGATTGCCATCAACTCCTCTCTTGATGCTTGGATCATAGATTCAGGTGCATGAAACCACATGGCATCCAAACAAGAAGTCTACTCTTCATTGGATTCATGCAAAGGTCCTCCTATTCTGATGGAGACAAATCTCTAGTCGAGGTCACTAGCAAAGGAAGATTTGAACTCACAAATGGAAGCTTCGAGAATGTGCTACATGTTCCCAAACTTTATGTCAATCTTCTCTCTGTGTATCAGATGAAACAATCCAGCACAAGAAAGAGAGTCATATTCACACATGATGTAGTGGATATCTATGACATGAAAAGAAATTCCATGGTTTCTAGCGGTGACGTAAATCATCAATCCAAACTCCACACATTTTCTGAATTTATTGAACCAGATTATGCAGTATTGCTTACCCATGCTTATGAAATTAGTAGGATATGGAATGAAAGGTTTGGGAATTTAAATTTCAGATATATGCAACAACTTAGCAATAAAGGAATGGTTGATGGTCTACCGAAATTTGACAAAAGAAAGACTCGGAAGGCTTCTTGTCCTTTAGATATGATCCTTAGTGGCCTCATGGGCCCTTTTCTATAGCCATAAATCAGTAAAGCAAGGTACATGCTCATTTTTTTTTATGATTTCTCACGCTTCACATGGATTTTCTTTCTCGGGAAAAAATCAAAGGTCTTTCAAGACCTCAAATATTTCAAAGCCCTTGTTGAAACATAGTTACAAAAGAAGATAAAAATCCTCCAAACAAATAACGAGAGAGATTATGTCAACTATGAGATACATAATATTTGTCATTAGGTCGGGATTTAGTTGTAGCACATAGTTCCTTATACTCTGCAGCAAAACCGAGTTGTTGAGAGGAAAAATAGATCTCTAAAAGAGATGGCATCTTGCATGCTACAAGCAAAGTTACTTCCATAGATATTATGGGCTGAAGTACTTAATTGTACAACCTACATCCAAAACAAATCTCCCCATATATCTTTTAAGGATAAGACCCTTGTTGGTTTTATTCCCTTTATCTATCTACTCTTATTGGTCTTGATGGATTCTGATTCTATTGACCATTATAGATTGAACCTGGTTCATAACTAATAATCTTCGCAACAAAATCCTTTAAAGACTATCGACCCCTCTATTCACCCAAAAGGCAACACAGTGCATGACGTGTACTGGGAAATCTCACTTTAGATAGCTCTATGGGTGGCTAGAATACTCAAGTGTTTGCAACTTGAGACTGAGCGAGATCTACACCTTAACCTTTATTCAGTTCATTTAACATCTAGTATAACATTCATTCTATGCATGCATGTGGAATACCATATTTACTTAGTTATTTCATTCATTCAACATTCATCAACTAATCATACACAAAGAAACATTAATTCAGTCACATAACACATTGTTATCGTGGTTCACCCCCTCCTGGGATACGTCCATAAAGATCTGGTTCTAAGGCTTTTATTATAGTTTGGAAATCTCCATGTTGTGCATGGTTACAATCTTAGTTCTTATTCCTTTCCACAGGCTCCTCAATCCCTGCGAGGATGACTATATCACACTAGGATCTTCATCCTGCAATCTAACCCTCGGGATCGAGTCGCTCATGCCTTCTTTATCTAACTAGCTTAATGACTCATATAGTCCTTACAAATCTTTTCCTCTTTGTGATCTATGTTGTCTCTCTCTACATATATATGTATATGTGTATCTCTCTCGGCCTCTATCTTCATCTTCCCTCTCCTCTAAGTACTAATTAATTATATTTTTTTCTCACCAACCATTACAATGCATCCCAAAAACCCTAATCCTAGCATCATTAGGCCTTCCATGCATGCGTGCATGCTGATTTTCTTTCCAGCTGTCTTTTTCCTTTTGCATGCTTCTCTTCCAAATATAGTCTTTCTTCCTGACTCGGTCTGCATCCAATAGGCCCCCAACACTGACATGTGGCTCGTCCCGATCCACCTAATCCTTGTGTGCTTCGTCAATTTCTTCTGCAATCACCTCAAACTTCTCCATGAGATCCTTTGCTTGTGTTTGGGCATGCACAATATTCTCCTTGAGTGCATCCAATACCTACATTACAATATCGTCGTTGACCATCCCTGTGCACTCTGCCTGAATTTGTGCCATGTTCTTCTTTGCTTCTTCCACATGTGCAATGACCTCTGTTGCCCGCTCTTGGACTGGTTCCATTTGATCCTAGAAATCCTTTTTCTATGTTTGCGTAGCTATGAATTTTTCCTACAGTTTCTTCATATCCTGTGCTCCTTTGACGTGCTCCATGATCGACATTGTCTTATGCCTATGCTTGAGGTCCTGGATAGTTGTGATTATCCTTTCATCTTTCTGGTCTCACTGCTGGACCTATTGATTGTAACATCCCTAGCCACCCACAGGCCGGGGCATGCTACCTTCAAGCCCACCCTTGGACTTCGTACTCTTACTAATACCTTCTTTAATGAATAAGCATGCATAAGATACAAGATTTAACGACATGCACAACAATATCCAACAAGCATGCATACTCTAGGATTTAGTTAAACAATAATTAAAATACACAGCAAAATACATCTATACAAAGATAATAATATCGCAGCAGAGAGCACTTATATTATAAAAAGGTGACACCAATTGGATGTAGTCCAAGGATGTTCCACCCAACCATAGACACCACTGCTCCAAATCTCAATAGCAATGTCTATGAATCGACAAGGATGGTTTCAGAGTGTTTCTTGGGTTTCCAAACCAGTCAGCTCTCAATCTCTCATAGGTTTCCCAACACCCACAACAATCCAAGTACCCAGCTCTCTTCTACCCATCCTGTACCGCCCAAGAGAATGGACCTCCACCCTTCTCTGCCATGCAGTCTCTCAGGCGGTCCTTCTCCTTTTTCCTTGGCCTCCAGCACAGCTGGTCCAGAATCTCAATGATGGAACTCTCAAGACTCACAGTTGTGAGAAAAACAGGGCACAGGCCAACGCATCTTAGACATGCAGGCCCCAAGTCATGGTTGGATTGCACCATCAACCATTACAACAAACTATACCATGGCTAATTCTTCAGCAGTTCGGTTCCCTTTCCCAAGTCAAGACGTGGATGAGGATGGATCAATGGATGGGATGAGTGAGTGCATGGATAGGCGTGAGAGAAAGAATGGGATAATGCAGAGGTGATGGAGTGGACGAGCCAATGACCAACGACACCAACCAACGACCAACCCCATAGTCAGACCAGAGATGGGTTTTAGTATCTCTCGTGGGGAAATAAAGAACCTCCTGGCCTTCCCCAAGAATCTCACGTAATCGATCCCCTTCCTTAGACAAAAGGGTAATTAAAATAGGAATAAATATTTATCCCCTCGAGCCCCCTCTCCTATGGAATCATATCTCCCTATAACTATAGTCCTTGTTCATTTAGCAACCAGGGATGTGTTTAATATTAATAATGATAAAAAAATTACATTTCTTGGTCACACTAGCCCTTTAATGATTGTTTGGGCACTCAGGCCTCTCATCATTGTAACAATACATTATTTAAAATGGGGGTTCGAAACCTAGGGTGTTACATCCCCTCCCCCTTATTTTGGCACTATCCTCAATGCATATACAAAATAGAGATCAAAATCTCAAATTTATTCAAAAATCCGCAAGTACTCTGCCCGCATGGAATCTTCATTCTCCCAGGTAGAATCTTCCAGACCGTAGCAGGTCCACTGAACTTTTACCAACTCTATAACTCAATTCCAGAGCATTTTGACCTTTCTGTCCAATACCCACATTGGCTAAACCTAAAAGTCTCCCTCTGTCTCTACTTGAATCATATGCCAATCAATAACATGGTTAGGTTCATGTACACATTTATTTAGTAAAGAGACATGAAATACATTATGCACATTCATGGAAGCAAGCAATGCAAGCATGTATGTAACTGGTCCTATTATGTCTAATATTTCAAATGAACCACAGAATATAGCTTCCATCTTTGTACAACTACCCAATTTCAAAGAGATTTTCTTGGGCTTCACTTTCAAAAGTACATGCTCCCGTACTTTAAATTATCTAACTTTCCTGTTCTTGTCTACATAAACTTTTTGTCTATCCCGAGCTGCCTTTAAATTCTGCTTGATCTTAACCACCTGGTCTTCCATTTCGTTGAGCAACTCCAGCCCAAGTACCACTCTATCTGTTGGGTTGTCCCAACTTACTAGATTATTGCACTTCCTACCATACAAGGCTTCAAATGGGATCATTCTCAATGAAGCTTGATACCCATTATTATATTCAAACTTAACCAAGTGTAAGTAATCTTCCCACTTAGATGGCTTATCCATCACATACATTCTCAACATGTCTTCAATTATTCGATTGAATCTATATGTTTTCCCATCTGTCTGGGGATGATATGTTGTGATAAAGTTTACATTTGTGCCAAATCATTTAAACAATCCCTTCCAAAAATTGGAGGTAAACTTTGTATCTATGTCCGAGACAATTGTCCTAGGTATCCCATGCAACCTAGCAATTTCCTTCATGAAAGTTTCTGCAATATTAGTCGTTGTATGCGTTGTCGTCACAGGCACAAAATGAGCAGCCTTTGTTAATTTTTCAACCACCACCATGATTGAATCATGTTGCTTAATCTTTCTGGGTAATCCTGTGATGAAATCCATGGTGATCACTTCCCATTTCTTCTCTAGAATTGGCAATGGCTGCAACAAACTTGATGGTTGTCTATGCTCAACCTTCACCTTCTGACATTCCATACATCGAGTGATGTAATTAGCAACATCCTTCTTCATTCCCAGCCAAAAGAACTTGCTTCTTACCATTGTAATTGTTTTCTGATAACCAGGATGTCCAACATAAGGAACATCATGCATTTTCTTTCAGTACCAAATTCCTCAGTTCTCTAGAACTAGGAACATAGATTCTATTTTTATGCATGAGTAATCCATCTTCCTTTATATCATACTCCTTTATTTTATGTTGTACATCTCTCTGCTGTAAGTTTTCCTTTACCTGTAGGTAATGTTGATCTATAAAAAGACCATCTAAAACTATGCTCTTCAAGTCTGACTGATGCATACTGACAGTAGTAGCATGCATGAAATGCACTCTCCTACTAAGTGCATCGACAACTTTATTCTCCTTTCCCTTGATATTCTTGATATCGAAGTCATATTCACTTAAAAATTCCAGCCATCTTGTTTGCCTGGCATTCAAGGTCGAATGTTCAAAAAGATACTTCGAGCCAATGTGGCCTGTCCTTAATTCAAATTTCTTCCCCATGAGATAATGCCTCCACATCCTCAAGGCAAGAACAAAGGCAGCAAGTTCCAAGTCATGAGTGGAGTTCCTCTCATGTTCCTTAAGATTTATGGACTCATATCCAATTACCTGTCCATTTTTTGTGAGGACTCCCCCAAGTCCTTCCTTACATGCATCTATACATACCACAAAATTTTCATTTGGGTTATCAATCGTTAACACAAGTGCACTAGTAAGTAATTCCTTCAATAGATTAAAATTATTTTCACACTTAAGTTTCCATTCGAATTTAGTTCCCTTCTTTTGAAAAGAAGTGATGGGATGAGAAATCTTAGAGAACCTTACTATGAACCTTCTATAGTAGCCAGCTAATCCCATAAAATATATGACGTCTAACACATTTTTGGGTGTTGGACATCCTCTAATGGCTTCGATATTCTCTAGATCTATTGCTATGCCCTGCTCTGAAATAATGTGTCCCAAGTAATGGATCTTCTTTTCATAAAAAGAACACTTAATCAACTTGGAATACAACTGATGTTCTCTCAGTACTTGCAATACCAGTCTTAAGTGATGTTCATGCTCCTCTTTAGGCTTATAATAGATAAGTATGTCATCCAGGAATACTATGACAAACATTTCCAAATAATTTATGAATATTCCATTCATTAAGCACACTTAAGACAACTGGTGCATTGGTCAGTCCAAATGGCACCATTACAAATTCATAATGCCCATACCTGGTCCTAAAGGTTGTATCATGAATGTCTTCTTCCTTGATTCTTACCTGATGGTATCCTGCCCTCAGGTCAATTTTTGAAAATATCTTTTCTCCTCTTAGCTGATCAAAGAGGTCATCAATTCGGGGTAGAGGATACTTGTTCTTTNTCAAAAATTTACCTGATGGTATCCTGCCCTCAGGTCAATTTTTGAAAATATCTTTTCTCCTCTTAGCTGATCAAAGAGGTCATCAATTCGGGGTAGAGGATACTTGTTCTTTATAGTGTACCTGTTCAGCTGTCGAAAGTCATTACATAGCCTCAAGGTTCCATCCTTCTTTTTGACAAAAAGTACTGGTGTTCCCCAAGGTGAAACACTTGGACATATATACCCTTTCTTCAAAAATTCCTCCTACTTCATTCGTGATTCTTCTAACTCGGGTGTGCTCATTTTGTAAGGTGTTTTTGACACTGAGGAATCTCTGTTGGACACACCTACCACACTTAGAGGGGGGGTGAATGAGTGTGGGGCTATTTTTCCCAAAACTTCCCTCTTGCACAAAAACTCACCAATTAGCATTCAACATTTATTCATTACCCATTGTTTTCATTTATAACCAGTTACATGTGAGCACATATCAGAAACATATATCAGCAATATATCAGCAACAAGTCATCACCACAATGAACACAAAGAACACAAGATGTATGTACAATTTTCTTTTATTACGGACTACAATCATTGGGGTTTATCAGCAACAACTAAATAGAGTACAACTCTACAAGAGCACCAGCTCTATATGCAAGACTCAGCTTGCATTCTTAGCACCAACTAAGATGAGGCAACAATCCTCAACAGATATCAATCTGTACCATAAACAAGAGCATCAACCATGCACCAACCTGTGCCAAACAACCTGTAATCAACATGTACCATAAACAAGTGCATCCAACCATGTACCAAGTATATACCAATCATGTGTCAACTATTCATAAACAATGACTCATCAATATGTACCAACATCATCAACTATACACCTCATGTATGTGCCAAATCATCAACTGCTTGTCTCAACCATGACTAGTTTTGGATTAGTCAACAACCCTAACTTGAAATAATCATAACTATGTACCTGTATTGAATAAAGATTTGAAAATGATACACAATGTTCTTCAATGTGTTTTATACAATTCCTCCAATTGGCACTACTTGGAACCTCTCAGAAAAGGAGTTATAGAAAAAATGACAAACCTTGTTGAATTCTGGATTATTCTAGAGAGCGACCTTGTAGAGCGTGCCCCGCACAAAATATTTGATGAAATGATCTGAAAATATTAAAAAGAGTACTAAATCCTGTACCCTAATCAACACATTTTGTCTCACTAAATTTGGATCTTTTAGGAAGAAGTTATGACTTTTTTACCCGAAACACCTGATTTTGACTAGTTCTAGGACTGGCCACAAACACTATTTTCCACAGAGTGTAACTCCCAAAATACAACGACCCATAAGATCAATTTTTAAAAAAATATAATTGGATATGTTTTCTCACTTTCATAGAAATTTCAGGATCTGAATCATTATATAAACAAAGTTATAGCGAAAATGGTGAGATGACCTGAAAATAACATACCTTAGAAAGCACCATCAAAAGAATTTATCCTTCCTTGCATTTCGGCCTTCTTTTCTTCACTTTCCTCAGAATTTTGGCTTAGATATCATTTGTAAACCTCATACACCTATATATATTCAATATTCTCAAGTGTGAT
>JASDQU010754647.1:16163-36972 GCA_032191745.1 Picea mariana
TGTTAGCCAGGGAAGAGCTCATCTCAAGGAAGAAAATGGCATCTACAGGAGGACTTTCTCAAAATGAGAAGGAGTTCATAGATTCGGTGTTTTCCATGGCCGAGATGGTGAAGGTGTTGTATGAAGACTACTTGGAACGAAAGAGCACGGTTCAAGTGAAAGCTTCAAAGAACAATAAAGGAAAAGAAGGATTGAAGGAAGTGCCTTCTACATCTGTTTCAAAAAACATATCTGAGGTATGCAGTGAAGGTTCCTCATCAAATTTTCCTCATTCTCATCATGTTGGTTTTGGTGCATTCGAAAAACATACAAAAGGTGTAGGTTTGAGAATACTAACCAAGATGGGTTATGAAGAAGGAAAGGGCCTTGGATGTAGAGGTCAAGGCATTGCAAATCCTATTGAGGTTGAGGAAAGGCCTCGATACGTAGGATTGGGATATGGCAAAGGGGACCTTGGAGAGTCTTCCAAGATAGGTTCCAAAACTTCGGAAGCAATTAATGCTTCAAATGGCCAACTTAAGACATTGCGAGAACACTTCACAAAAGGAAATGGCGCATCACTTCAGGGTTGTGGTAGTGAATGCAAGTCGTCTCCAAAGAAAAGTGAATATAAACATGGAAGGTATAATGGTC
The DNA here is from genome assembly GCA_032191745.1 of Picea mariana. NCBI lineage: Eukaryota > Viridiplantae > Streptophyta > Pinopsida > Pinales > Pinaceae > Picea > Picea mariana. Next base: position 16,797 of record JASDQU010754647.1, read on the forward strand.
ATGTTTTTATTAATTCTCCTTTTGATTATAACAAGCATAATCAAGTAAACCGGAACTTGTGGAATCTTTATCCATGTACTTATTGTCGTTCACCTAAGCATTGTGTTGCAAACTGTTGGAAGAGACAAACTTTGTATAGGAAACCTATGTCGACCAGAAAGGAAACACGACATAAAGGCTCAAGTCCACAATGGAAGAAAGAGAAGGGTAAACAGGTCTGGATGCCAGAAACTCATTGCACATTTTGCAACAAGAGTGGACATCAAAAGGATAGTTGTTGGAAGATTAATCCAAAGCTTCGTCCAAGGAAGGAAAAAATTATTTTGCATGTACCCACGAAAGAGGAAGGATTACCAGCGAAGCAAGAGGAACATCGTGAAGGAAAGAAACCAACCACTTGGTTCTGCCAGAAGTGGATGTCTCAAATTCATTGTATTTTGCTTCCATTAATGTAATCATTTTTCAGAGACAGAGAGAAAGCCGTGTGGCCTATCCCAAGCTTGTTGACTGATCAGTAACCTTTTGGGGACCAAAAGGTCTTATTGTGGGGAGGCGTGATCCGAAATCGGATTCAGAAGCCTGACAGGGCTTGAAAAATGCTCAAAAATGAAAGTGCTCGTAATGCGGAGAAACCCATGCCATTGCATCCATCTCGTCTTCCTAATTCCGGTGGTATAATTACTTTTTCAAACAGAGTCCGTATGGAGAAGATATCACATTCTGTCTGAAAAGTCAAACAGGGAAAAAAAAAATTGTTGACTGTGCAGTCCATACAATCCATACGGATGCTGATGTGGCATGTCCGTATGATGACATGGCATGTCCGTACAGAGACACGTGGAAGCTCCAGGTGATGACACGTGTTAGGAATATTTGAATGTTTGGCATACGGCTGGGCCAATCCCGAGGTGACACGTGTCACCACTGAAATGGTGACACGTGGCACGGGTGACATCAGCGGCTGACGTGGCAGGCTGACGCGGCAGATGACAAGGCAGTACGGATAGTTTCAGTGGCGGTAGATGTGGACGAATCACAGTTTGACACGTGGCATGTTCTAATTGGTCAGAAATGTGCTACGTGGCCCAGTCAAGGGCTGCCACGTGGCACCCCGTGATTGGTTGATTGGTTATCCAAAATTTTGTTATGGCTCGAACGCGATTCGAACCGACGACCTTCCCTCCGGCTAAGGACTGGCAGGCCTGGGCTAGCCATCCGCCCGCCATGTGGTTCTTATTTACCATGTGGCGCACCTTATATTTATGTTGAAGTCAAAGGTTAACCGGCAGGGGGAAGGGCCGGGGCTTATCCCCGACCCTCGGCGCAAACACTACACCGCGTGACCGTTTCATAGAACCGTGAGCGCAGGTATTTTAAATGGCACAGTCTTTTGTTGTTTCATATGACCATACCTATGTTTATATGGCGTGGGTTTTGATAACCGTTTAAGTTTTAAGCCCGTGGTTTCATTACATGCCATATGACCAATTGTTGGAGCTAACAGGGGTGGCCCGCGCATAGCCCAAGGGCTAGCGCGTGGCCACATAATGCTCATGTGATCGAGAAAGGGGGCGCGCGCCAGAGCTCGGGGGGATTAAACCCTATATAACTATATTATATAGTTAAAAAGTGGGTTTTTAACCACTTTTTGGGTTTTTATTATTAATTAAACCATTTTTAATGTAATTAATCCATTTTTGGGAGTTATTGGGTAGTTTTGGAGCCTAAATTCGTGGAAGAAGTTGGAGATGGATAAATAAATTCCCAACTATATAACCAAGGCCTGTTTGAGGCCATGGAGACAGCTTTGAGGGCATTCAGAGCAGAATAGTGCTGAGGAGAAGCCAAGCCAAAGCCAGTTTGAGGCAGAGAAGCTGTTGAGGAGGAGACACTGTCGGATCATTTATGGGAGCTCCGGACGTCCGTTTTGCGTGCCATTTTCTTTGCATGGTTCTAGAGATCTGGGCGAACATGACCAGATCAGTCTTGTATCCATTTGGCATTGCAGCGATGTACTTTTGAGTTTTCAAACAGAAATAAAGAAGCCTCCCCAACAGAGAAAAGGCCCAGAGACGTAGGCAAAGTTGTGCCGAACTCCATTATCAATCTGCGTGTTATGTTTTGCTGTCTTTTATTGCATTTCAGATATGTACATGTGTATATGGCTGTATAATTCCTATTCTTTCCTCATTCCTTCACTAAGTTTCTCAAATGGTTAATTAATGCATGCAAAATTAAAACTCAACCATAAGTCATTAAAAGATCCTGACGGATCATACAATATAAGGTGTAACAATAGGTTTCAACTTGGGAACATGCATTCTTCTTGGGAGTGCATGAGAACCCCAAATATATATGGTCTAACTTGTCAAAAATAAATAATAGGCAAGACCATGTGATGGGATGGATACAGATCCACATCTACAAACACCACATACTTATTCTTTCTTATTTTTTATTTTTTTAATACAACACCAAGAGTTCAAAATTTTGCTACATGAAACTAAACTAAATCTCACATGTGTTGATCTTATTCATCCTACCCTATTCTAAACTAGGATGAAACAAGAGGCTAAGTGAAATCAAATAGTCAATGTGACCATCCAAGCATCATCTCAAGGCCATGGACCCTACCCTTGTGTTTGGTAATGATCTGAAATAGTGTTACATAAAAAATAAGGCTCATATATGTTGGAATATATATTACATTGTACCTACAACATGAAATTACAATACACCCATAGCATTAAATACAAAAATCTAAAAAGGGATAGCATGTTCCAGCACATGCTAACTCAATCCAATGTTGAAGAGTGTTGAAATATGATCTGGAAAATGTACTTGGAAACCCATCATCAATCTGCAAAACATTAGCTATGTGTCTCTCCAAAGGAAAATCTATATAGAAAACATTAATCACATCCTAGAGAAAAGAGGATGTTGAGTTGCTCCAACAATAAAGTATCTTCTCCCAATCATGAGAATGAAATATGAGATGAAATTTCAGATCTAGAAACAAATTTTTGCACACTATTTGATGGCTTGAAATCACTGCCAAAAAAATTTCATTTAATATCTTTCTTCCCCATACAATTTCCAATTCTTAAAACATGATTTCCAGTTAAAAAATCACATACACTTCCACAAAAATTTGAAGAAGAAGATGGCTGAAAATTTACAACACCTTCGTCATCACTAACATGCTCCAAAAACTAGAAAAAAATAAATATGAATTAAACATGGACAAACAAAGCTGAAAATCACCATCATATATTTATGCACATCCACCTACTAAACATGGTTTTCCAAGACACACATAATCAACATTTTCCTCCCCAAAATCATCTCCATCGGTGTCATAGATGGGATCTCCAAAGAATGTCCAATAATCCATCTCCAAGCTATGGCTATCAAGTTGAAAATTTTCCTTACTAACTTCAAAAACTTGGCTTCCCTCGTTCTCATCACATGAAGAAATACCTTCATCTAACATTCCATCATCATACAAAGAATTCTCTTTGAAAACAACAATATCCAAATTAACCATTACATCATCAGAATCTGAATTTTGAAAATAATTACAAGTTACACTACCCTTGTCATCATGGAATAATGAGGTGGATACTTCATGACCAATATCTTATACATGTGGGGCTGAAATATGTTCTTCAATAAATACATCACCTATTTCTAAAATATAATATGAATGAGGCTCATGGGATGGAGTACAAGGCCACAATTTATCCTTAAGTTGAACAAATTTATTTCTAATTTATTTTACCATGTAAGCATAAGCATCATATCTCAAATAGGAGATAACTTGAAGAGTTCTTCTCGTGGACAATCATCATAACAACAACCTTCTCTTCTATTTTAACACAAATATAAACCCAAAAACATGCCTCATATAAATATGTTACATGCTTCTCATTACCATATCCACACATCCAATATTTCTAAATTTCTTAATAATATGTGGAAATGAATTTATCTCTTTAAGTTTTAAATCACAATACCACTCCCATGCATTATTTTGATTCAAATAAAATGCAAAAATTGTTATAAAAACGTCTTCATGGACAATATTACTTTCTACAGTAAACTTCATGAATGATGAAAGTTGCATAGAAATCAAATGGGGGTTTCAAAAAAATATTGGAACATGATGAATCCAAATCCAAGACTAAAGATGATGTGGAGATCTAGGAATGCATGAAAAATCCAAATGGGTAAAAAAATCTTCACATAACTTCCCTTTGGATGGAGCCATTAATTTAAATCATCAAATGTTGAAATATAAAAATACATGGATACCATAATACCTCATACAAAATCTGAAATGTGGAGTTGCCAAGGTGAGTTAGTCACATTTGTTGTCCTCACCTCCAAAATCAACAATTCATCAAATGTAGAGTCCCCAAGATAAAAAAAAATTCAAAACAAAACCCTCATCAAAGAATATCTCAAGGAAAATGGACTTTATCACTGGAAATGGTGCCAAAATGTTACAAAAAAAATTAGAATCGACAATAGTGTAAAGTCCCATTTACCAAGGTGTTACTTTTGTGCAACTTACGAAGGCTGCCCACTATCACCTCACTAGCGCCTCCTCTCTCTTTTGGTTGGGTCTTCTCCATTTCAAGGGGGGATTCCCTAAGGATAGGATTATCAAAGTTATGGAGTGGGGGCTCAAGGTGAAAAATGAAGAGTAATCCTTGATGAAACAAAGTGGTTGTAGTAATGGTAAGTGGTAGTGGAAATGGAAAAGCAGGTATGGAAATAAAATGAAAATGAAACGAGGGGAACAAGGAAACGAGATGATATAATACTAGTGACTATCAATCTAAGGGTTAATGGAGTCATGAAACATTGATGAGTGAATAAACTAATGTGTTACAATCAATTACTTTGAGGTAGGCTATATGGTTGAAAGGGTTAGTTTACCACATTCAACCTCTTGGATGAAAGAAATTATTTGATGCAATCATCACTTGGGTGTACTTTTTTATTTTACCACGTTCACCCTCTTAGATGAAACAACTTATTTGATGCAATCATCACTTGGGTGTAATTTTTTTTGTAAACAAGTTCTATTCATATTAACATAGTATAGAAAATATTGCATTCGTGGATTTCTATGGTTTGCCAAAAAAAAAGAAACTAGGCCACAAAGAACATCAAAATACTAAACCTGTTGATATCAAATATTTTATATTTAAGTCTAAATATCTACCAGAGGTATAGGACCTCCTAAAAACTAAAGCATCTAGAGTCCAGAAATACCAACAACAATATAGCATAAGGACACATAACTACAAAACATGACAAAATGTATATATTATAAATGCATCTAGCCTAAAAAACTTATCATTTATGGCCTAAAGAGCTTGGTGACTTGGAAACCTGGGATCTAGGGAAACCTTGTTGAGCACTAATTCCTCATCCGCTTCAATGATAACTAGGTTGAAAAAAATATTCGGATGACGTTGAGCATCATGTTTTCCTTCATTATACTCTCAAGCAACCTCTATTGGCATACCAAAAACCATCCTATAGATGATTTTGAAATTGGATTCAAAAATCATAAACTTGTCTAGCACCTCCTCATACTTGGCTCCCTACTTCTCAAACATGTAGGCTATGAGAGATTTATTGATCTAGTAATGGTCAGTAGCCTTAAAAAAAATGGTATTTCTGCTCTTAGAGAAATAGGAGATAAAAACCAGCCCTCGAATTCTTTGCCAATATGTTCATTAACCGCCATATTTTTCTTCTTCTAGAAAACTTCCTCCAGAATCCCAATTTCCTCTTTAATAGATATATAAAAAATTTCATAAAAGGCATTCTCAACTCACTTGGATACTCTCTTGACTTTGGCTATAGCAGGGGTGTTGGCTCTATTATTTCCCACTCAAAATTCTTACGCCGTATTCTCAGCCATCCCTTCAAGTTGGACCTCGGGCCCTCCAATTTAGCATAACCCTCCATGTTGCCTAAGAGTGATAAGCACCAATGTGAAATTATATATAGAGTGTAACTCTACCCACAACACCAAGCACTGACTCTAGAACAAGCTTCCATGTCCAGGAAAAGGACCCCCCTGAGAATCTCTATCTCATCAAATCCTTGAGAAAAAATACACCCATAAACTCACTAAGAGAACCAAGCAACCCCCTACACTTTCCAACCAGATTGATGCCAGCCCCCTAAGATTCCATTGCAAAGGAATTCATACTAAATCCAACCCCCTAAGACAAGGTTGATGGGATAGTCTGACTTAACAAGAATGCAGTAAACACCCTCGACCAACCAACTATGAAGAGGAGAGACCCCCATGAATATACACAAACCCATGTTGGTGTTACCAATCACCCCCCCAAGAAAATAATGATACAATTGTTTTCATAGTAACCACCATGAGAAAATGAAATAATCCTCTAAATCGAACTGAGCCCAAATGATGTTAGACTTTCCCCTTGTCAAACTGGTTGGCCTCTGCATCATATAAATTGTGCAAGACCCCTCCCATTGTCATGATGGCCTAGGTGTACATTAGAACAAATTCATTACCAACATTGAACCTATCTATACAATCCATGAACCTCACCCTTGTACCATCATCCTTAAACCGGCCAGCTTCATTCCTTCACACCATGCAAAATGAAACCCAATTGTGCCCCCATATTGTGATTGTCATGTCATGCATTAGAATGGAGACTTATTTGGATCCCATGTGTCACCCCATCATAGGACTTCTTATCCTCTGGTTTTATTTCTAATCACTCCTTGGCTATCTTCTCAAGGATTATATTATTCCAAAGAAGCATTATCCCTCTAGAGAGTAGTCTGGCCCCTTTGTTTGCCAACCAATTTTCTAGTATGTTATTTTTTTGACAAACATGGGATAGGATGATGATCTAAACATATTTTAAGAAGATTAGTCCCAGACTAAATTTTCTTCATTGCTTTAATGATAAGGAGAGAGTCACCTTCAACCAAGAGTTGATTAAACCCATGATGATAAGCTAGTTGTGGTCCCTATTTGAGGGCTTGGGGTTCAACAACATTGTTGGTGGTTTTTCTCAGGTATGAGGTATATATGAGAATTATTATCCATGTCTCATAAAAAATACCTTCCTACTCATACAAGTCTAGGAATACCTTTCAAAGCATTGCCAAATTTTAGTTTGATAAAGGAATTAGGAGGCTTGGTCCAACACTCTATGGAGATTGGCTTTGTTATAATCTGTTATTGATTTCCTAGTGCTTTTAGATTACATGGATATGGAATTTTGTAATGGTTTTCTTCAATAACTATCTATATTGTAAAAAGGGTTCATCCCACATGCATTATGGGAATTGTTCTCCTTTCACTCCCTCATATGTAATAGAGGAGAAGGAGGCACTTTAAGTGTGCAAGAGTGTGAGAGAGTTTGAGTGGTTTATGGTATTTATATTTACCTGGACCCTATGGGTCCTTAGGTTAGATCATCCATATGGTTAATTTTTCTCTTGCCTTGTATTTTTGGATATTTTACCTGAAGAATACAAATACCAGTTATTGTGGATGTTTCCCCACATTTGGGTTTTACCATGTAAACACTTATCTCTTGTCTCTCTCTTTTCTTGCATTCTTTGATTTACTAAATTATTAGATGTTTGGCATAGGTTAATTGACCATATATATTCTTTTGTATGTTAATACATATTTATCATATCTAACATGTGTGTGCCCAAAGGTGTAGGGGCCTAAGATCAGACAGATATTATGGAGTTGTCAGATATGAAAGATATCATTTTCATTGCTCTGCACATGAGTGGCCTCCTTAGAGTAAGGGAATGAACTAATTAATTATTTGATACTATCATGGATGCCATGACATATATCCTCCTCTTTTATATTGAGTCACTTAAATACTTTTTGGTTCCTTTATTTACATAGCATCCATAGTAGGAAGCTTGGAAAAATGTTCCAAACTTTTTTGATTGTGGGATTCACAAAGGGGAGTTTCTCCAATTCTTCAAATTGAGTGTGATATTGTCCCTAGATATTTTTTTCTGTCTGAAAAGAGTTTCCCCTGCATCCCACATCCAGCTAGCCATGGGATATTTATTTAATAGTTCCTCCATTGTCTCTTCATTTGCTTGGCATAGTAGGGACATAGATTGTCCCACAAAGCCTCTCTTGAGGCGGAAATCCTAAGTAGGAGTCTTCTTTTTTACTAGAATCCACAAGGAATTTATCTTGGGACATAGCTCCACATTCCAATATTTGTCCCATATTGGATCTTTTGGATGCAAATGAAACTTGGCCTCTATATAGTAAGCTTTCTTGAAAGAAAAATTTCCACTATCTTGATTGCCCCATCGTAGGATGTCCTCTCTAGTTTGATTGGGGATTATTTTGGTTTTGAGATAGTTATCTAGGATCTCTCTACCCTATGTGAATATTCCAACCAACCATCCCTCTCCTTTTTCCCAAATAGGATAAACAAAATCCTAGTTGAAGCCGACCTCGGTCCAGTACTAGTGCACAAAATTCCAACCATGATTGAGTAATAAATATTGAGTATTGTAAAGGTTTGGATTTGTAGAAAGGGCTAGTTCATGTTACCATGCATCGTCCCAAAAGTGTGCCAAGGTACTTGCTCAAATTTCCCAAAAATATATGTTCTAGACTAAGGAATTTTTGTTCCATAGATTGGTCCAAATTGGTGATCCTAGACAGCAGCCCTCCATTCTAACGAGGTCCTACTCATTAATGTCAATAACATATTTATATCTACAAACCTAGAACCATGGATATCCTTTATCGTTTATCTATCTCAACCATAATTTGGCCACAAAGACCTTACCCATGATGAAGGTGTCCCACAACCCCAAACCCCCTACCCATTTAGGTAGGTAGAGAGTATCCCATGCCAAAAGGGCCCACTTGTGTTGCCTAGAGGGTTCCTCCAAAGAAAATACCATTGGAGAGATAAAATACTTTTGAGAAATTTGGCTAGAACAGATAGCATGGAAATGAGATAAAGAGGCAAATACTGAAGTATAGACTTAACAAGGGTTATTTTACTAGGGAGAGTCAGGAAATGGAAAGTTTAGGAATAAATATTAGCTTCTAACTTGAACATTAGGTCCTCCCAGGAGACATTTTGAAATTTTTTGGAAAAGAGAGGGGAACCCAAATAATTGGATGGGATGGAGCCTTTCTGGAATCCTATAATTCACAAAATGTTGGCTCGGACCCTTGGTGGAGTGTTAAAGAAGAAGACCAGAGATTTAGAAAAATTGATTTTAGTGCTAGAGGCTAACTTGAAAGTGTTGAGTATTTTGAAAGGTGTTAGAAGGAGAACCATTTACCATAATAGAATTTTTTTTTGAAGATATGAGGTTATGAATTCAAAAAATCAAATCTTGACAAAATCCAAAATATTGTAGAACATGATGGAGGAAGGTCCAACTTAACCAATCATAAGCTTTGGGCATGTCTAACTTAAGAAGCATGCATAGAGTTTTATTTTATTTCAAAGAGTGGATGGATTCATTAGCTATGATAATGCCATCAAGGATTTTTTTCCCTTCCACTTAGCCCCCGTGTTCTAAGGAGACAATTTTGAACATGATGGGTTTTAAGAGATTGGATATGATCTTAGTGATAATCTTATAAATAACATTGCAAAGAGAGAGATTAGACAAAACATATTTGTAGTGTTGGCTTATTGGTCATTGGGTATATTAAGAGTAATGAAAGTCAAATTGAAGGCTTTGAGGATTTTTTGAGATATCTTAGCACTTTCCACAACTTCACATACTTCTATACCAAACATTGTCCAATAAATTTGGAAAAAATATGTGTTAAAACCATCCAACCTTATATATTTGTTGGAATCCATGTCCATGACTATATGGGAGACCTCCTCAAAATATATTGGGAAAATTAAGCTTGTGTTATATTTTGGAGAGACCAAGTTGGGGGTGGAACAAGTGATTAATTGAAGTGTTGTTCCATCGTCACCAACTAGTTCCGACAAAATATGGTTGAAGTGATCCCTAAGTTCCTTCTCAATATCCTAGTGTTTTATAGCTTCTCCCCAGTCATTTATTTGAGGATGGATATACAATTGTGATTCCATTTGTTGATCATGGAGTTATGAAAAAACTTGGAATTATGATCTCCTTCCTTGATCCATCTGACCATCGAATTCTATCTCCACATGGTTTATTCATTTAGGGATTTGATGTTTATCTCTTTTTGGATACAAGTCTCGTGTTCCACCCTAACATGTGTCCTCTCTTCACGAATAATTTCGGCTTGCAACCTATCCATTTCTCATTCTATCTAGTTCTGGGCTTTGAATATATCTCCAAATACCTCCATGTTTCAAGTATTAATGTGTTGTTTGATGTGATTGAGCTTTTGTTGAAATTGAAACATCTTGATCCCCTTGTTGGAAAAAAATTCCACCATGAGGTGAGACTTGGTACAAAAATAAAATGTCTCATCCAAAAGTACTCAAACCTAAAGGGCTTCATCCTTGTTGAAGCAGCACTTTCCCAAGAGATATTGTTCATCCAATTATCAAACTCTGTGAAGGGGATTATTTATGTTGTCACGACATTCAGGCCTTGCATAATATTTTTCAAGACTAAAAAGTAGTCAATCCTTACAATTATCTGGAAAGCACCACCATGTTTATTATTCCAAGAATGACATATGTTAGAGGTTTAGATGTCTACCAATATAATATTGTCAATAATGTATCTAACGGTTAGACTCTTATTGTCTAGTCATCAATTCCCCCTTTCTTCTCTGAGGTAATCATATTAAATTTGGCCCCAATAAAGTCATGGCTGATCCACAGTAAGGTTCTTGATGGTCACCAGAGCGTCTAGGAAGGGGCCTTTGGACAGAAGGTTAACTGAACCATAAGCATTGGTGAGAAACCCATTGGCTTGGGATTCAATTAATTTATAGTTGACTATTAGGAGATTGGTTGAGCTTAACAAATGTTCCATATTCACCTTAGTGGGATCCCATAGTATAGCCAACCCACCTATTGAACCCACTACACTAACCACCACCAATTCATTGTTTCTACAACATTTGCTACGTTTTGTTGACATGGAAATCTCATCTCACTTAGTTTCTTGTAACATGAGAATATAGGTTGTTTCTTGGGCTATCTTGCGCTAAATTAGCAAGTGTTTCTTGATTGGGTAATTAATACCTCATATATTCCACTATATTACCTCCATTTCTAAACCATGGGTTATGATGGAAAGTATTTTTCTAGAATCCCTAGAGCTTGCCCATAATCAACTAGTAGTTCCCCTATCTCCTCCAATTTATGCTTCAAAGATTTCCTCCCATGTTTCTTGTCTTCAATTTGTGAACGCTTATGTTATTTTAGTGGATTTATTTTGACTTCCATAATACCATGGGAAACAGGGCAGTAGGATCCATCTTCAACCTTGTTTTTCCCTTTAAGCAAGTCCCATTGCAAATTTCTTAGTTTTGAATGTGAAAACCTAGATATGTGTTGTTTTCTATGTAACTCTATAAGGGCTAGAATATCAATCTCAGTCTATGATTCCTCCATGTTTTCATCCTCATCCTCGGAGGATAAAACAATTGTTCCTTCTATGACCTTTTCTAGATATCTCTGTTGAGTTTGTGTTGTATTACGATGTTCCTCTTTTCTATATGACTTCTAACACTTCTTATCCTCCTTGATAGTGAGGTCCTTTCCATTTTTCTCTGGTGTAGAGGTGGTCGGTCTCCCCTATTTGTCCCATTCACCATTTTCATTCTCCAAAGCCTAAAATTTGTTGTTAGTGTTGGTTTTTTTTGGACCTGTAGACGTGGTACTTTTTTGGCCAGATTTCCTTTTTGCAGGTACCTTAGACAAACCCTCTCCATCCTATTCCTCCTTTTCTCTGGCTTAATTTGGTCGAAAATTAAGTGAGCAGTCATGAAATAGGTTCCCATGCTCATGGCACTTATAGTGTCGAAAGGGGATATGTTCATAATCTAGGGTTTGAACCCACTCCTCATCCTGAAATATAATGGTGATGGACTCAGGTAGTGCATTTGCTACATTCATGTACATAGATCCGGGCATATGATGTGTATCTCCCAGTTCTTTTTACTATTGATATCTCAGTATCCCAAAGTGTTTCCAATACCCTCGAGTGTATATTTCTCCCAAAATTTCTATGGTAATGAATTTATCCTAATCCATATTGGTGCTTCTTTGAATTCCTCCTTCTCTGAACTAAAGTGCTCAATCCAATATCTTAGGTGTAGTGATCCAGATTTTATGAGCAGAATGAAATGACTACAAATTATTAAAATGTCCTTAAAAAAAAATAACAGAGATACAGTAAAATTGGTTTTCTATTCAATAAGGAAATAAGTTGAAAATGTAAAATGCAGCGGAAACAAGCTTGCTGGAATGGTGGCGGCTTATCTCTAAGAAGAGATGTGACGGTTGTGCTCATTCGCAAGAAGATTATTATAATGAGGCTCTGAAGGCATTTTACAATAAACGAGAATTAAAAAAACCCTAGAAATCCAAAAACCTAACCCTAGGAGATGAAGCGCCAAAAGTCATGTGGGCCTCGTTTGGGTAAGTTAGTACATCAACTTCTCGGGGTCGTAACTTTTGCATACGATATTCGTTTTAGGCATATGATAGCCTGTTGGAAAGGTATCATTGAGGAGATTCATTTTGGGGGACCAATAATTCATTTTCATATCATTGAGAATCTTTATCCCGAAAAACCTTCATTTAGGCCTTCAAAATGGCCCGGAAGTTAAAACTGCTAAAAATAGTAAATTGCCAAAATTGTCAGAAAATTGTTTTGAGCCAGTTGGGAAAGGTGGGTGGCCATTGATATCCACCTGGATCAATACTCCATCCTTAGGAAGAAATGGTCTCCATTTCATTTAGTTCCCCCATCAGATGAGGAAATTTATGTTTAATTTGGCCACGGGTGAGCCACTTGCCTTGGTGCAGGAGCTGCCCTGCTTTGACGACCTGATAAAGATGGATCCTTTGATGTCGAGTGCCCTTGATCTGTGTGTCCACAATATAATCATTGGATTCCTTTTGTATGTAGTCAGGGTTGATATATTTTAGTGTCAGTTTCTCTGCTGCGTCTGAGGTGTCCAATAATGGTGGGAAATAAGGGCAAAAGAGATCCACGTTGAACACTGGGTGCAGGCCAAGGAAAGGAGGAATTTTGAGCTCAAAAGCATTATCCCCCACAGCCTTGGTGATGGCGTATGGACCATAAAAAACACATTCATTTCCCCACTTGTACATGGGAGGCCCAACATGTAGTCCATTGAGATGGATTCCCATGGCCTGTCAGGAGTAAGAAAAGGGGTGTACAAGCCCTCTTTCTTAGTGGTCCGTTTGGTAAGAGAGAGGGCAGTGGAGGACCTGATATACTTGTTGACCTCCTGTTGAAGTTTCAGCTAGTAGAAATGTTTATGTAGCATCATCACTGTCTTTTAGATGTTGAAGTTTCCTTCCACTCGACTATAGTGGTCTTCCCAGATCAGCTTCGCTCACTCACTTGATGGAACACAGATATGGCCCAGACGACACAACAACCCATCCTGAAGATGGAAATTATTGACAACTACATTTTCACCCAACATGTGGTAGGTGGTGGCCAAGTCTGAGTCTATCTCATATATTTGGGGCCATGCAAAGGTCTCATGGCTGTAGGAGTATATCATCGTGGTGAGTGTCGTGACTGGCGGTCAGCTAAGGAAATCAACGATGTGATTGGTGCTTCATGTTTTATACTTGATATTGAGGTGGAATTGTTGCAAGTATGTGGACCACTTTTGATGGCGATCATTCTGCAATTTTCCCTATGTTTGCATGAACTGCAGTGGCTTATGATCAGTGTATATGATTGTCTCCTTCCCAATAATGTAATGTCTCCACTGGCGGTAGGCTTCCACAATGGATTACATTTCTTTGTTGTAAGTAGGGTACTTATGGATAGCATCTGATAGTGTCTCACTATGATAGGCCACAGGGTGGCCGTGATGAGTGATAACGGTGCCCACCGCATAGTCTGAAGCATCTATCTCAATCTCAAAGGGTTGTTGCAGGTCTGGTAGTGAAAGTAATGGGGCTGAGAACAATCGTTGCTTCAAATCGTCGAACTCTTATTGTTGGGACCGGCCCCATGAAAATTTCACCTTACCACCACCCTTGGTTATTTGGCTAAGGGCCCATTCAATATGAGAGAATCCCAACACAAACCTGCAGTAGAAATTGGCAAGGCCCAAGAAGCTCTAAGGCTCAGTGAGTGTCGTTGGCATTGGCCAATCACATATGACTTGGATCTTGGCTAGATCCACATGTACGCCATGTTGATCAATTATGTATCCCAGGTAATGGAACCTGTCCATGCCGAAGGAGCATTTTTCCAACTTGGAATATATCTTGTGCTATCGCAAGGTGTGCAGAACCTGTTGAATATGTTGCAAGTTCTCGGCCCAAGTCTTGTTGTAAATGAGAATGTCATCCAGATACACCACTACAAAAGTATTGGTGAATGGTCACATGATATCATCCATCATCCTCGTGAAAGTGGCTGGAGAATTTGTCAAACCAAAGGGCATGACCAACCATTCAAAAATGCCTTCCTTTGACTTGAAGGAAATTTTCCATACATATGTATGTTCTATTGGGACCTGGTGGTAGCCAGACTTCAGATCAATCTTACTCAAGTATTTGGCCCCCATGAGTTGATCAAGGAGGTCATTGATTCAGGAAATTGGGTACCAATTTCTGGCTGTGATTTTATTCAGAGCCCGATGATCAATGCAGAGTCGTCTGGTTCCATCTTTCTTCTGTATCAGCACGATTGGGATCCCACAAGGTGATGAGTTGGGACGGATGTGCCCCTTGTGGAGAAGTTCTTGGATCTATTCCTTGATCTCCTCATTCTCTAATAGAGAGTGGCGATAGACTGGCCCATTGGGAAGTGGTGCAACGGAGGTCAGATCGATGGGGTGCTTGACCTGGCAGTGTAGAGGTACCCCAGTAGGTGAGGAGTAGATATCTAAGTATTCTTCCATGAACTTATCTACTTGCTTCTGTTGTGTGGAGAGGTCGGCCACAGAGACCCTGGATGTGGATGTGATCTTTCACTTATTCTGAGAGCGAATCACGAAGAAGAAAAACTTCCCTGTTTGAGAGATGACCTTCCTGCATTTCTTAGCAGAGATCAAGGAAATAGCACTAGGTGGGACTGCCTCAGGTATCCTGTACAATTTCCTGTTCAAAGTAATAATAAAACTACGCGGCCTAGACTCATATATAGAATGATGTTTCCATAAACAATGTTGGCCCAAAAGAACATCACAAACTTCGAGAGGAGCAACATCACACAATACCTCATCTTTGAAGGTCTTGATGTCATACTATAGTCGACATTGTTGGATGACGCGTAGATCGATTCCTTGGTGGAGCCATCCAATGGTGTAGGGTTGTGGGTGCGATGTTGTTGACAGGGCAAATTGCTTGATGACCTCTGCTGAGATGAGTTTCTTTTGGCTACTGCTATCCACGATGAAGTGCAGTGGGTTTCCTTTCCCCACATCTGTGAATGGAAGAGGCGTTCTCCTTCTTCTGGCTTGTCTAGTTCACCAGGCTGGAGCTTGGTGGTAGCAACGATGGCACTGGGTTCTGCGTCAATGATCCGTCTTCCCCTTTCTGGTTCTAGATCAGAGTCTAAACCCACATCTAATTCAGAGGCTTTCACTTCAGCCACCAATGAATGCTTTAAGCGGCAGTGAGCAGTGTCATGCCAAGGGATCTTATGGAAGTTGCACCACTTCCTAGTATCTTTATTTGTCTTTCTGGTGTCCTTCTTTGCTTGCGGCTTGGACTGGTTGTCTTGATACTATCCATATTTTCTCTGTCCTTTATTCTATGGGTTGGGGCCACCCTTTCCTGGCTTTTGTTGTGAGGGGTTCCCAGGCCCAAATTGTCATGTCTTTTGTTTGAGCTTCTGCTCTATTTTGAAGACATATCGGTAGGTCGCGCCCAAGGATGATATGTATATTCTCTATGAGGAGTGCAAAAAACAATATTTTCTCTATTCGAAAAGTTATGGACAAAAAAATACCTTTCTAGTAGATTCAACCACTTGTCTACAACATCTATGTCTATCTGACCTTCAATTATAGGAATATCGAAGTTTATTTGTACCTTGAAGGGGGTGGCACCTCTGTTCGAAGAAGATGCATTGCATGTTGCTAGCCGCCAAAGGATTTGTGTGAAACTATCCATCATCTCGTTCCTTTGTTGCATGAGGAATTTTTCAATCAACAGTTTGAAAGGATCTCCTATCTCGTCATCTTTCTTCAGACCGCTCTAATACAATTGATCCAGATTTTATGAGTAGAAAGAAATGACTACAAATTATTAATAGGTGCTTAACACAAAATAACAGAGATACAATAAAACTAGTTTTCCATTCAATAAGGAAATAAGTTGAAACTCTAAAATGCAACGGAAACAAGCTTGTTGGAATGGTGGTGGCTTATCTCTGAGAAGAGATGTGACCTCTGTGCTCATTTGCAAGAAGATGATTACAATGAGGCTCTGAAGGCATTTTTACAATAAACAAGAATGCGAAAAACCCTATACATCCAAAAACCTAACCCTAGGAGATGAAGCGCCAAAAGTCATGTGGGCCCCGTTTGGGTAAGTTAGTACATCAACTTCCCGGGGTCGTAACTTTTGAATGTGATCTCCATTTTAGGCATATGATAGCCCATTGTATCATCGAGGAGATTCATTTTGGGGGCTCAATGATTCCTTCGGCTATCATTGAGAAGCTCGATCCC
Source organism: Picea mariana (assembly GCA_032191745.1). Taxonomy (NCBI): domain Eukaryota; kingdom Viridiplantae; phylum Streptophyta; class Pinopsida; order Pinales; family Pinaceae; genus Picea; species Picea mariana. Next base: position 33,685 of record JASDQU010754647.1, read on the forward strand.
GAAAAACCTTCATTTAGGCCCTCAAAATGGCTCTGAAAGTTAAAACTGCTGAAAATAGTAAATTGCCAAAATTGTCAGAAAATTGTTTTGAGCCAGTTGGGAAAGGTGGGTGGCCACTGACATCCACCTGGATCATGTAGCCCTACGAAGTTGAAGAAATAAATACCTTCTTCAAAAACCCTTTCCCTATCTTCTACACACGTGAAAATTGTAGTAAAGAAGCCCTATGAACCTAACTTCAACCAAGATTTCCTTTGAATCTTGTTCCACCCCAACAACTCCCATTAAATTTGGTTCAAAATGTAAAGGGCCCCCATTTGAAATTTTGTAAATTCTGCTTTTGATTGCTTTTGATTTGTTTTGAATAATATGATTTCTTGATTTCCTATCTTTGGTGTTTTGTGTGGCATGATTTTTATCTTTTCTTTGGCTTATCTTGAGTGAGATAAGGATTTGGTGACTTGGGTTATTTGTGCATTATGTCTCGATTCGCGTAAATTGAATTACTTTATCATTTCAACAGTTTCCTTAAGATTTGATTTTGGTGCATTAATTAATTAATTGGGAGTTTGGGCGGAATGAATTTATTCATTTCAGAGTTATATTTTGCAATAAATGATCAAAGAATTATAAAAGTATATGTCAAAGAATAGAATCAAGCCAATGGTTTTAAGGTTTGCATGATGCTTTATTTTTACAGATCGTGAAATTTTGTTTAAAAATCATGCAATTTCAATTTTTTCTTTTCTTTGGCAATTCAATTTAAGGTTGCTTATATGTTATTTGATTTATGCATTGAAAGAATACATTTTAAGTACTAAGGATGAGCCAAGAGTTGTTTTTAACGAAACATTAATTTTTTATGAAGCTCTCATTCTCAATAAAAAATGTATTTTACATTGTTTTGGTTATAGATAAACGTGACATTCATTATAATTTAGAATGATATAAACTTAACCCACGCAAATAAAACTTATTTACCTACCACACTTAAGGAAAACTTTGAGTAGGGGTTAATGATGGATTTTTTCTAAAAAAAATTATCGACATTGAATTGACTCTTAAGTTAATCATTTTGAGTTGAATATACACTTTGGTTTGTTATCCATCCTAAAATATAATTTATCATTTTGGTTATATTTATTTGTCAATATTCCCGAATGGGGTGACATTTGGCACACATGCGCCCAGGGAAGTAAATACCCCCTACCACCATCCCTCCTCTCTATCTCTTCAACATGCTCAGCATTCAATTAGGGAGCCTTAATGGTATGCTCAAGGCGAGAGCCAAGATATCTCAGCACTGGTACAAGGTGGATTTGGGATGCCAACTATGTCTTTATGGCACTGCTCATCACCAATTCAGACATTATTTTGGAGGTAAGGCATGGCCCCTGTCATTTTTTTCTAGTGTGGTTGTTAGTTTTCTCCTCCCTGCTATCACTAAAATTTCGTTTGTAAATGGTTATAGGAATCCAACATCTCCAAACACATATTAGTTCATTCATATCCCAAAAATCCATTTCCAAAGGGCACAAACTATACAATTGGTTATAAAATCAGCATGCGCTTAGAATATAAAGGAAGTGTGCGCACGTGCGCCATTCGAAAACGTAGGGAAAGCACACATGCGCCTGATGTGCGACTGTGTACACAAAAATACATGCACACCTCAGAAAGGTGCATTTATGATTATGATCGACCTCCCACCCACTTCTGGTTCATCTCCCAAGTAGATTTAACCCCTAAATCCAAGTTGAAACCGAGTGGGGGGCTGATCAAATACCTAAAGGTCCCCTTGTTCACACTAAAGACCGGTTGGATAATGCCTCAAATATTTTCTATAAAAAGAGGTCATGTGTGCACTATATTTTCAAGAATCTATTTGTATTGTCATGTTGCCTCTATTCTTCTACAAGGAACATCTTTCCTTCTTGGAGCATACTATATTAAATGTGTTGAACCTGCACAGAATAGATCTAGCTAGAAAATCTACACACATTTGCAGAGAGAAATTGAGAAAGAAAAAGAAAGATAGAAAGAATGGAAGAATTCTCATTAACCATATTCCACACTCAAAGAGTGAATAATTTTCAATAGATATAGGATACATGGGTAAATAATGAGCCATAGTGGTGGTCTAGATTGATCTGGACACACACCAACAGTTACAAGAGTAAATTGCCACCTAGTCTAGTCTCTCAGGCAGTTACAGGAGTGAACTTCCACCTAGTTGAGTTAACTAGTCAACTAGTCTTCAGTTAACTGACTCAACAAAGAGTAGTGAGTTGGTGATGATCCCAATGTTGCATTGTGAAAAAACCAATGCGACATCTAAACTCAACTCAACTAGTCAAACTGAAGTGTCAACTGAAAGAGAATATTCTCCAGGTGGAATATTCTCCCCTAAAATATAGGAGACTGGATGATGACTAATTATGACTAATAAACAAGGAAAAACCTTAGGAAAAATAAATCATAGGTCTGTGTGAAGTAACTCCAACACCCTCGTTGAACATCACTATGTTGAAAATAAATAATTGGTCCCGACTACAAGGCCATGTTAGGAACCCAAATACAAAAGATACACTGAACTAAACAAGGAAATGGGGAAAACCTCATGGGAACAAAACCCCCCCTCAAATTACAAAGCATAAAATAAAAAATGATAAGGAACAAAAGGCAGTTGCTAAGAAACCATGTCCTTCACTCCAAGAAAACCTCGCAACTGTGCAAGTTTGTTCTCTTTGAAGATTTTGTTGAAGATGTAGATGTCTGCATGGTTCTGATGAAGTATATGCATCATTGATATTTCCACACATATCCACTTTATCTTCTTGTAATGAATAATATCCAAATAAATTTTGGATGAAATTTTGAAAACCATACGATCATTTTCGGAAAAACGCTGGAATTTTGTTGATTTTGAAACGATCATAACTTCAGTTCCCGGACTCTGTTTTGGACGATTTTTTTTTAAATTGGATATTTTCTCGAGAGGAATTCAAATATCCAATTTGTTTCTGCAAATTTTTCTTAGAAAATATTATAATGGCGTCTGATGTGCGCGACTCTCTTTTTGTCTCCTAACATGCATGCATGGTGCATGCAACAGTGTCTGCATGTGACTCCTGAGATGCATGCCATATATATTCCACATGAATTTTAGAAAATAAATCTGAAATGGAGTAGACATCATCTTCAATTATTGGAATACTAATTTATGCAAAAAAAATTGTAGAAGACTCTTCATAATAAGAGACTTGGTCTTCTAATGGCTTCTCTTCT
>JASDQU010754649.1:7960-31184 GCA_032191745.1 Picea mariana
ATGGGAAGAAGAGGCAACTTGAATTTCACTTCCACTTGCATCATCAACAATATCAAGAGCAGCAAGAGAGAGCTCTAAGTCTGGGTTTTTTGCATCCACATCCCACTCTTTATGAGGCCCACTTGTATATTCTTCACCCTTGCGAGACACAAGGTGAAGGTTTGAATGCACATATACAAGATCCTTAGCCTTCTGTGATCCCAACCTGTTGTGCATCACTGAATGAATGAAACCATAGGTGCTCCAATTCCTTTTTGTTGATGAAGAGCTTACCACTTGTGATAGAATACGAGTGGCAAGGCTTTGCAAATATACACCATTTTCCCCATGACAAGTCCACCATTTAATCGGGTTCATGGTGCTTCTCTCCTCCAAAGCTGAGATGTTTGCAAAATCCTCTAATCCATCAGCAAAACAAGCAAATTCCTCCCGCACCTCTGTTTGCTGAGAAGATGGAAACAACCTCTGGAAGGATTTTTTCACTCTTGTGGCCACCTCCTTGTCCTTATGTTGGGCCTTCCTCTTCCCATTGCTTTGAGCAATGAACTCCTCATCATAAAATTTGGGATTTAGAGAATGTGCCAAAATGTGCAATAGAGTGTTAAATCCATTCCACCTAGTAACAATGATGGAACTCACATGCTCAACAAAATCAACCTCAACAAAAAACAGAGTGGGAGCCTCTTATGTAATAATTTCCACGATTTTCTCAACCATGGTATCCATGCCATCATAAATCTCTCCCAGGAAAGGTTTGTCTGTGTCTGCATCTCGGAGAAGCTCAAATGTTGGTGAAGTAAACTTGAGCAAGAATTCTACCTTGCTCCACCAATCCTCATCAATCAACACCCTCTGCACCATACTTCCTCTCTCTGAATATAATTATCTCCACTCAGCCCAAGTCACACCCACCACCATACTCATCAATGCACTTTTGACCTCCACAAGGTGGCGCAACATGATGAATTTTGAGGCATATCTTTTCTCAGCAACTTTGAGCAACTCCAATTTGGAGTATTCTCGATACATTGCTTGAGATTGGTGGTGGTTGGTGATGAATTTAATGATCTCCCTAGCTTGCCCTATGACCTCCTTAATCCATTTAGTTTTTGCCTCAATCTCTTCTAAAATGAGATTTAAATTATGGACAATGCAAGGAGTCCAAAAAATATGATGATATCTACTCTCAACAATCAAGCCTACAACTTTGCAAACGGGTGCATTATCTATGATAACTTGCACCACATTTGCTGACCCTACTTATTCAATAGCAGAAATTAAAATATCAACAATGAATTTGCTATCTTTTACCTCGCCGGAACAATCTTCTGCTCTTAAGAACATCGCTCATGTTAGTGATGATGCAATAACATTGACCAAGAGCCTCTGCTTTGTATCATTCGATCCATCAGAGATAATGGAAACCCCTGTGTTGGTCCATGAGCTACGAACTAGTTTGAGAATATCATGAATCAATGACCTCTCTTTCTGCAGCAACACTGTTATGAGTTTTTCATAGTTTGGCCCCTCGAAACCTTGAGGAGCCTCGTTAATTGCCTTCACCACATCCTTCCAATAGGGGGACCAAACCACATTAAATGGGATGCCACATGCAAATATGTCCCTTGCCACTCTTGACTCTGTTTCTTCTCTATTTTGGTTGTTGAATATCTTCATCAATCTGTTGTCTGAAGCTGCACCTCATCCTCCAAGGCCTTTGGATATCTCGTTTTCTACCTCTAGCACCCTCCTCTTCCTTGCTTCATGAACAATCCTTGGCTCATTACTAACACCCAAGGAAGGGGGATGATTGCTACTGCCATGCATAACAATCTTCTCTCTATTATCCTTTATTTTTTTAGCATCATCATGCTCTTTATGGAATCTATCCCTCACCTGCAGATCAAGAGTATGTGGACAACTTTCAATACCCTTCCCTTCATGCAAAATGTGAGCCTCGAATCTTGTGTAATAGCCCTTGAAGGTCTTATCCTTCTTGCATAAATTGCACTTCCATTCCCACGAACCTCCACCAACACCCATAGCCTTGACCTTGGTAACATGCCTCCAAAGAGGATAGTATTCCTGTTGCCTACTTACTTCAACAATTCTAGGGGTAGATGAAACAACACTTTGAGAAGCCACGAATGTTGCAAGAAAAGAAGAAAATTTGTTCACCAAACAAAACAAAAATTTGTATATTACAAACCAAGAGAACAAAAAAAATCTGCTAACTTGCTAAGCAAACATAAAATAAATCTACTTACGAAATAGAAAAGAAAAATGCTCACTAAAACCACACACAATCTCCTTCTTGTTGTTGTAGGAAGATCCTCTTGCTAATGAAAGTGTGAGGAATGAGTGAAGCAAGTGGTTTCTTATAGCAAAGGAAGGAGATTTAGGGTTTCTATTTGCATCTAGAAATTTCTTTTTTAAATTAAAACAAAAAGGCAGAAAATCAAATCATCTTTATTCTCATTGGAGAAAATAAAAAAATCCATTACTAAATCTAACTGGTAGTTTGGGTGCCCCACGGCCCCCTTTTTTTCCCAAAATTCTCTTTGAAATCCGTCGAAACGCGGTCGTACGGGCACGGTACGGCCGAGAAACGTCGTCGGTTGTACCGTACGACATTTCCAAATCGAGAAATGTCATACGGTATGGTCAGTGGAATTTCCCGACCATACCGTACCCGTATTGACGTTTCGTACCGTTTCTGGGGCGGAAACAGGGAGGGGGGCATTTCCTGCAACTTAACTTTAAAGGTGTCTTGAGATGTTAGTAGTAAAGCCCCAAAATTTTCCTAGATAAATTTATTGAAAAAATGCAAAACAAAACCAAGGAATTCTAATTATTCTAATTAAAAATGTAAAGAGAATTCTAAATTATTGATGTATTATTCATTAGATCAATCCCCTATTGCAGATTGATCATGTCGGCTATTGTAAAGGACCAAATCCCCTTTTGCGGATTGGTCAAAACATAATTGTAATAGGCAGAATAAGAAGTCATCCCCAGAATATATTAAAGGGGTTATAACCACCCAAAAGAAGAAGTCGGCTCTGCCAGTGAAAAGACACCTCCATCCACACGTGCCCTNAGACACACACTCAATTGTTCATCAAGAGACAAGTTCAGAGCTGCAGTTGGAGAAGAGAGAGGCGCATTCTTGGGAGAGGACTTTTTGTATTTGTTTGAGTTATCTCTTGGCATTGTATTGGCTATCTATAATAAGGAAGTTTTAGTGGGTTTTCTGCCCCATGAGGGTTTCCCAGGATAAATGATGTGTCTCTTGTGATTGTGTATTTCTTAATGATCCTATCTATGTTATTGTTATCTAGTGAAATGCAAGAACTCTAATAATATCTTAAACCTTAACATGGTATCGGAGCTAAGCTGAAAAGAGCATCTTTCACAAGAGAAAGTGAAAAACGTCACTGTTGTCATACATGCAAATTAGGGCTTTTTGTTGGTGAAGTATTTCAGCCCCAAAACCATCTAGAAAAGTGTGTCCTTCCTCAAGGATCACTTTGGCATCCTCAGCGCAACTTTTCAGTGGTTAGATCTCCCGAAAAGTGAAACCCTAGTTTTCACAAAGTACCAGAAGTACCAAAAAACCAGAGTACCAGAAGTACCAGAGTACCAGAAGTACCAGAAAACCAGAAGCACCAGTCCATAAATCTGAAGATCAAGTTTGGAGGGGTAAAAGTTGGATTTTCCAAGATCCAAACACAGCAGGCTACTTGCCTCAGCCAAGCGCACCTCCTGATAAGTTCAGAATTTAATTTTGAGCATTTTTATTTTTGGACATTTTCCTAGCTCCAGGTAAAAGATGTCTGCAAGCACTAAGCTTGTTGACAAGCTGGAAGGTGTGGAAAACTTTCATGCCTGGAAGTATAGGATTGGTCTCATTCTTGAAGAGAATGACCTAGCAAGATTCGTCAAAGAAGAAGTGTCGGAACCCAACGACGTTGTAGATAAAGCAAAACACCAAAAGGACACGATCATGGCCAAAAGAATTATTGCAGATTCAATCAAAGATCACTTGATTCCTTATGTGTCATCAAAGAAGACTCTGAAAGAAATGTTTGATGCCCTAAACAGACTATATGAAGGAAAGAACATAAACCAGAAGATGAATCTAAGAACTCAGCTCAAGAATACAAGGATGCAAAGAGGAGAATCAATCCAAGAATATTTCTCCAGAATATCATAATTCAAAGAACAGTTAGAAGCAATTGGAGATACCATAAACAAAGACAAACTCATAATGACGGCCCTTAATGGTCTCACAAGACCTTGGGATGCATTCATCCAAACGATTTGTGCCAAAACGGAGAAACTAAAATTTGACAGTCCATGGGAAGAATGCATTCAAGAAGAATCAAGAGTAGCTAACCGAGAGGCTTTACTATCAAGAGATGAAGATCAAGCCCCAGCTACTCACACTAAAGGAGGAAGAAAGAAGTCTTACTTCCAGAAAGAAACTCATAAAGAGTCTCACCCCCAAAACAAATTCAGTCATAAAGAATCTCAACCAAAGATTCCAGAAGAAAGGACAACAAAAGGAAAGAGATTACTCATCTGTCCAATGCTACCATTGTGACAAGATGGGACATATTGCAAGACATTGTCCATCTAGACGAGAAGAATACAAGAGGAAAAATAAGAGGCACCATGCCCATGCAGTTGAAGATGAAGAGCCACCCGCAAAGATGTTAAGAGAACAAATTAAAGACTATGTCTTCATCTCGGCCCTCTCAGGATCAGTAACACCTGGAGAGGACACTTGGCTCATTGATAGTGGTGCTTCCAAGCACATGACAGGTCAAAGAGATATTTTCTCTTGCATTTCAGAAAATAAGTTTTCTCAGAAAGTTACACTTGGAGATGATTACCAATATCCCATCAAGGGAGTGGGAGAATCAAACTACAAACTTAACCCAAGGAATTCAATGAAGATGAAGGACGTACTCTATGTACTAGGTTTGACAAATAACCTACTCTCCATATCAGCTTTAGAAAATAAAGGCTTCAGAGTTGCCTTTATAGATGGAGAAGTCCTTATGAGGGCTAAAGGAGAAACCATGAAAGAAGCAATTGTCATTGGAAAAGAAGAAGGTGGCTTGTATAAGCTAAACGGTCACTCAAAAGCAGCCATGACCCACGCCATTGAGAATCCATGTGTACTTTGGCATAGAATATTAGCCCACATCAACTACAAGGAATTACCGTACGTATGCAAAGCAATCACAGGTCTACTTGAACTCAAGGTTGACCATGAAGGCATGTGCAATGGATGTGCACAAGGGAAGAACATCAATAACCCTTTTCTAAAGAGAGACAGTAAAACAGAAGGAGTCTTAGAACTCATTCATTCAGATGTGTGTGGCCCAATGCCATCATCCTCCATCAGTGGGTATGTATACTATGTATCTTTTATTGATGATTATTCTCGTAAGACTTGAGTTTACTTTTTGAAATCAAAAGATGAAGTGTTCAGTAAATTCAAGGAATTCAAAGCCTTGATAGAGAATCTTTCTGAAAGAAAGATCAAGAAACTCAGGTCAGATAATGGAGGAGAATACACCTCAAAAGAGTTTTTGAACTTCTGCTCGAGATGCCAGCCTAGTGTTGTGCTTCCAGCTTAATTGTTATGTCGAGATGCCAGCCTAGTGTTGTGCTTCCAGCTTAATTGTTGTGTTGAGATGCCAGCCGAGTGTTGTGCTTCCAACTTAATTGTTGTGTTGAGATGCCAACCGAGTGTTGTGCTGCCAGCTTAATTGTTGTGTTGAGATGCTAGCCGAGTGTTGTGCTACCAGCTTAATTGTTGTGTTGTGATTCCAGCTTAATTTTTGTGTTGTGATTCTAACTTAATTGTTGTGACGATGTGTCAGCCTCGTGTTGTGATGATGTGACCAACCTCGTGTTGTGATGATGATGTATTAGTCTTATACTAATCCATATTGATACAGATGATGATTTCATTCCATTGAGAATGATGATGTTGCCGATGAGAAAAACTTCCGATGATTTATAGATATGCCAGTCAGTGTTCCAAGATGTTGTTGATGATACTATCCTCTCACCCACCTGATGTTGTTGATGATGATGTCCTCTCTCTCACTTGATGTTGTTGTAGAATACCCTTCTTGTTAAGGGGGAGTGTTGAAATAATGTAACTGCAAAGAGTATTCTAATTATTATTGATGTATTATTTATTAGATCAATCCCCTATTGCGGATTGATCATGTTGGCTATTGTAAAGGACCAAACCCCCTTTTGCGGATTGGTCAAAACATAATTGTAATAGGCAGAATAAGAAGTCGGCCCTAGAATATATTAAAGGTGGTTATAACCACCCAGAAGAAGAAGTCAGCCCTACCAGTGAAAAGGCACCTCTGTCCACACGTGCCAGAGTTGTATAAATAAGAAGGCTAACGCCTCATTTAGACACACACTCACTTGTTCATCAAGAGACAAGTTCGGAGCTGCAATTGGAGAAGAGAGAAAGAGAGAGAGAGAGAGAGGCACATTCTTGGAAGAGGACTTTCTGTATTTGTTTGAGTTATCTCTTGGCATTGTATTGGTTATCTATAATAAGGAAGTTTTGTTGGGTTTTCTTCCCCATGAGGGTTTCCCAGGATAAATGATGTGTCTCTTGTGATTGTGTATTTCTCAGTGATCCTATCTATGCTATTGTTATCTAGTGAAATGCAAAGAACTCTAATAATATCTTAAACCTTAACATTTTGTACTATTTCTGGGGCGGAAACAGGGGGGTTCCTACAACTTAGCTTTAAAGGTGTCTTGAGATGTTAGTAGTAAAGCCCCAAAATTTTCCTAAGTAAATTTATTGAAAAAATGCAAAAAAGAACCAAGGAATCAAGCTAGAAAGCTTACTTCCTTGGGATTTTTTGCTGTTGTTTTAAGGCAGCAAAATACAAGCACTAAATTGCCCAATATTTAAATGAAGTACTTTAGAAAAGAAACTACTTTTATTCTTTAAGAATTTAGAAGCAAAACTTAATAAAACTAGTTTTTTCTAGTCTAGATCTTATGCTTTTAAATGGAACCTTTAGATGCAAAAAATAGATCTAGCTTTTCCTATATATGAAAAATTGAAATTAGATATATTTAGACTTTAAATCAGATTCAATTGATTTGCATATAAGAATTTAAAGTAACCAAGAAATAATAATGAAATTTGAGAAAGAGAGAGAAGGATCTTCAAAGCCTTGGAATTTTGGGCAAGATGGGGTCTCTTTGATGGATCAAAGAGAGTTTTTTGTCTTTTTTGAAAGTTTGAAGAATAAAAGAGTGCAGCAAAGCCTATATTCCTCTTCAATTAGTGAGATCCTGCAAACTTAGATACTTCTTGCCAATAAAATATTAGTATAATAGTGTTCTTGCATAAGAAAATTTAGGAAAGCATACACATTAACCGAAATGAATATGCAACATAAACATTCACATACAATAAACAATAAAACTATAAAGCAATCTAGCTCTTCTAGTTTTACCCTTCTTGGAGACAACTCCACTTGAAGGCCACGATCCAATAACTTAAGAAAAAGAACAACACAAGTTACCTCACAAATAAGCACACCATTTGACAAGAAGATCCACACATGAATCTTGATCACCAAATAGCCTCCAAAGCCTTTTATTCCAAAATATAAATGATAGTACAATGATTTACAAGTGCAATCCTTCACTAGCTCCAACTAGCTTGCAATGGGAAGGATGTTTTATTTTATAAGGAGGGAAGAGGATGCCAAGAGGAGGAGGGCACACCAATTGGAGAAGGGGGGCGCACTACTTGGAAGGAAAATGAATGCCAAGTGTGATAGCAAGCTCCCACAATCCGCCACATAAGAAGTTAGGTGGGGCAAGGGATTGCCACCTCCCAAAAATTTGGTAAGATCTCACACAAGTGCACCACCTCTCTCAAGGAGGGTGCACCTCTTCTTGGCCCACACTCCAAAACCAAATAAAATGTGTGATTTAATCTTCAATGAGGCTTCCACATGTGTCAATCAGCCTTTTCCATCTCAAAGGAAGGTACAGTCAACTCAAAACATATCCCAAACATGTTCCCCAAAAAGTAGGTTTGTTGATTTTCTTGATTTTTTATGTCTTTTTTGAGTTTTGTGAGGAAAATTAACTTTTTAGTGATTAAAATCACTAATTTCACTCACCAAAGTGGGTACTTAGGTAATGTGGGAGCTCTAGGTCCAAAAATGAGCACCCCGAAGGCATAGGAAGACTCCTAGTACCACTTTTTAATACAACTTTATTTTTTAATTAAAAAATCTTGTTTTACGAAAAAAAATTAATTAACTGAAAAAATTAAAAAATCCTAGGAGGGACTTAGCACATTTCCATAAAACTTTAGAAGGATGTTTATCATGGTAATATACATTAGACACTAGCATGGTAATATATAATATCCATGCTAAGGCCTAACCATGAGTATATACTCCAACTTTGGAGAAATTGAGTGAAAAAAACTCGAAAATTATAAATTGCCTTTAGATAGCAAAATATAATTAACAAGTTAAAAAAACACTCAAGAGTAACAACTCATGCCTAAGTCTAAGGTGGCTAAGACCTTTTACAAAGTTCATCATGCAACATCTCTTATTACAATTCCCTGGAGGGTATGGAAAATGTGAAAAATGGTTAGTCTCAGTGACCGTCTAAACTTCTGAACTCTGAATTTTGAACATGGAATTGTTCAATCTTTGGTGGCTTGCTGGAAGTCCATCCTAGTGCAACTTGGTGGATAACAGGAACTAAGTGCCAAATTCAAACAAGTCTCCCTGAGTTGGATGAATAAGGCTCCATTTGGTTGCAACCACAAGCAATCTTGGACCAGTGAGAGTGTCGTCTCGGCCAGTGCACCATCAAGGAAATGTTAGTTCAATGGAAAGATACAACTCCAAAAGATGCCACCTGGAAGCCGACTACCATTCTACAACAATTTTGTCATCTCAAGCCCTGAGGACAAGGTTGTTCTTTAAGGGGGAGGGCATGTTAGGGACCTAACCTCCATGACCTCTCATGTAGGTAGAATAATATATTTTCTATGTAATAAAGGCCAACATTAGTTAATAAGGCCTATTCAATAATGTGAACAAGTCTAGCGTAAGAAGACTTAATAGAATCTTTTGTTTCTAGAAAGATCTTCCTCTAGAATGTTCTTTAGAAGATATAAATTAGTATAAATAGGAGTAGAAGGCATGAAAAAGTCTTGTCTTGAGAATTATTGTAACAAAGCTTTGTTATGTTGGAGGTTTCCCCCTCGAAGAGGTAAGTGAACTTGGATTTCTATCAATAAAAGTATGTTTTTTGGTGTTGTGATTCTCTATATTTTGTTGTTCCACTGATAATTGCTGCAATATTTATGTTTCTGCTTATTATAACATATCTGGTACCTTACATTGGGTCTTCTTTGATGACAACATACTCCATTATTCTTTCTCTTTTTCTCTCTATTCTAGCTTCCCTTCTTAGGTTCAGGAATCATCACGGTACCATTTTTGTAATTTGTCTCTCTGGTGCAAACAATCGCTTGGAAATTCCAGAAATAGAACCATTGTTGTGCTCGTATCAAGCCCTCATGGATCGCTAGTATTGTTGATGTTATTTGTTCATGATTTAGTAACTTTAGTTTGTTATTTTGGTGTATTTCAGCCACTTAATTTCACATCTTCTATTCTTATTTTCATCTTTTATCAGCGAACGTTGCAGGGATTCCACCATCTATATTAAAACCAAAACATTTAAACCTTTGGCTATCTTATTGCAGCCATCAATCAATCTTTTTTTTGTTGTTTTTGTGATCATATTGTGCATATTTACAGGTGAAAATAGTGGGAAAAGAGCTTAGGGACACCCCCTTGAGGTTGGAACGCACTAGCCCAAACGAAGAGGGATCTGTCCGTGACATTTTGGGACAATAATCTCTATAATTAAACATTTTTCTCGCTGATTTATATTGTTGTTTTAGATCAGATATGAGTGTGGAAAATGTGCTAACAAGTAGTCATCGATTCAAGGCAAAGGGTATCGACTCATCATAGTGACCTTGCTCAGATTTTGTAGTCAATGCACATTCTCCAAGCAACGCCCTTCTTTGGTACTAAAATGATAGGGTAACCACATGGTGAGGTACTTGGGCTCATGACTCCTTGGTCCAAGAACTCCTACATCTTCTTCTTCTTCATCTCAGTTGACTTTAATATGGAATTGTTTGTATAATCCTATGTTTGGTAGAGGAGAATCTGGCAGTAATTGTATCTTGTGCTCCGTTTCCCTCTTGGGTGCCTTTGGGCTCATGGAATACTTCTTTGTACACATGTGAAATCTCTTCCAACAAACCCTTTTTTTCTTTCATACATGCTTCCAAGGATGCCTACATACCCACTAATTTGATGTTTATATACTTATTGCTTATGTTGATCAATCTCTTAGTTTGATGGGCACTAAATAGGGGGATCTTAGACTTCCCCTTATGTTCATTAATGATAAAATATTTATTGTCCTTGGTAAAGCAATATTGGTTTTCCCTTTTCATGAAGATGGAATCCCTCATATGCATGCAAGGACTACCAAACATTACATTGCAAACATCAAGAGGCACTACATCGACATATATTTAATTGATAAAATTTACACTGGTAGCAAATCTAAGCTTACATTACTTGGTAACTTTTAACTCTACATCCTTATTCACCCATCACAAAGGTTATGGATGAGAGTCATCATGCATCTTTAAACCAAGCTTATTTGTCGAGTCCTTTATAATGAGGTTGGCCTGTGAACCAAAATAAAACAAAGCAACCATCTTGTTCTTCTTGATATAATCTTGATATGGAATAACATTGTCATCTCCTTGTCCTCTTTATGTTAGAGGCTACTCAAGTTCACCTCCATTTGCACTATTGTGTAGACAATTTTTCATCCACATTTGAATCACTTTCTATGTCCATTCTTGCTTCCACTAGAAGATTATTCTTCTTGGACTTATCTTAGTTGCAAATCTTGGGATTTAGCTTTGGATGTAGTATTTGTAATCATCAACGTTGCAATGGTCATAGTTGTTGCTAGTCCCTTGCACACATGTACAATGGCGAGGATCTTCTTATTTTTTCCTTTCCCATTCTTCTTCTCATCCTTATTGGAAAACTCCATGCTGGTATGACTGCTATGAACCACTTGGTTTCCCATTTTCCTTGTCAAATTCAATGTATTGCACCTACATAAAGGCCTCATTTATGGACTTGACCTTGAATAGCATAACCTACCTTCTTATCTGATTGGAAAGGCCACCCAAGTACTTGATGACCATGTCAAGGTTCTTGGGATTTATCCCCAACTGAATGGCTTGCTTCCAGAACTCTGTAGTGTACTCTCCTCCACTTGGTCTTTGTCAGTGTTGATAGTCATGCCACTGAATTCTTTGGTTCTCTTCATAGCGGATAGGATAAAACTAGGATTTGAGGAGGTCTTTGAATACCTTATCTTATCTATCCCAGTTATTTATTTGTGGGTCGCCCCAGCTTAAGGACCTCAATGTAGTCCCCGAGGTGTAGGACAGTCGGTGATGGAGTGTGCTATTAAGGCACTCTGTGATGTTAAAGTCATCGGTTTGAAACCTGCGGGGACAAAAAATCCAGCCATGTTAAGGGTTGGTGTGGCTCAGGCTGGGTGCGATCCCTAGGTGATTTTGAAGGCTTAGATGTCCCTGAGTCGCGGTTTCTTAGCCACAGGTTAGTCCCACATGTCATAGACAAACTAACAAACAAAAAAAAAAGGACCTCAATGCAACTTTACCACCAAGTTTGTGCATGGCCTTATAGCGTGAGTTTGGAAAATGCTATTTCTACTCCTCTGGTACATTTTGCACATTGAAATAGACTTCTAATCGCCCCAACCAATGACTTAACTTAACTATGTCTATCTCACCTTCATAGGGATTGACCTTGACCTTTACTTCTACTTTAAAAGGAAGTTGAGAAGATTGGTTGTTAGAGATCCCTTTTTCGAGCTTTGGCTTTTCTTTCTCTTCCCTCTACTCCTCATGATCTTCTAGTTTGACATGAGAGTTGCCCACTCTAAAAAGAGGTTGATCTTCTTCTCAAGAGAGGCCATGAGTAAGGCCATACCCCTGGAAATGTTGGCATGTAGAGATTCCAGCTTTGCAAGTCTTCTTTCACCTTAATCAATGGGTCCTTCCCATTTCTTATCTTCCATTTTTTTATGTTTGAGGTGCTTGCTATTGGCTTTCAAGAGTTTCCCACCTATAGCAATCAATTGGTATTTCGATGGACCACTTTCCCCATTCATATACTCTTTAGATTCACCTGGCCATCTCTTTCCTCCTAAGAAAGACTTGAATAGGATCACAATAGATGACATCTACTAGTTGTCCAGCCAGGAAACTTGGATTGACCCATCAAGCAAGTTGATTCCCAAGCTGTTTTTTTATGCAGTGCACTTCATGGAGTTGAGGGACGACCTCATTATTAGACCTGTGTACACATGTCATTGGAGGCATGATCTCAAGAATCCCCTGGAACAATTCAAGGTAGGTTCACACTTGCTTCGAGTGTCGTGGCCGACCACCATCTCTCACAGTTGGATAGGATATGCCAATTGTGACATCTTTAGGTGATTGAGACAAAGGAGAATTTCATATTTTGTTGCCCCATTTATTATGAGATTTGAGGGTGGTACTACTTTTTATTAAGGGAATGACAGAATACCCTTTCCAATTTATTTTGGTACCCAAACTAGAGATGTTTGGCTTTGTTCATGGGGTGGATCCTTGACCTCATATCCCAATATCTCCAGCCACCCTCCTAGGTTGGACATCACCAAGAAACAAGCTTGCAATATTGTTTCTAATTCCATATATGTGAGGCAACAGGGATTTACATGCCCTCCACCCAAGGAGTTTCCCTACTTCACTAAGATCCCTATGAAGGTATTGTCTTAGATTTCAAAATAGTTCACACCATACACACAAGCAAACAAGTTCCTCCACATTTCAACAGTGGGTTTCCTTTTCCTAGCAACAAGACATAGCTCAAACCATGTCTTCCAATCAGTCATCTATATGGATCTTCCTCCACGACTTCAAATGTTCATAGAGCTACCCGCTCTAATAGACCCTAACACTCCCTTTCCTTGTACCCTTGTACAAGACATTTGTTGGAATTTGTGTAGTAAATCATAACGGTAATATCTTTTAAAATTTAATGAGTAAAACAACTAGATCTAGAGTTTAGACATCAATCTCCACTACTTGTATAGATCTAGGAGATCTAAAGAGTAAGACTGTAATATAGATCTGAATTCAAATGCAGATCTAAACTCAACTTAGATAAAAACATACAGATCTACACTCAAAATAGATAGAGACATACAGATCTAAACTCAGCTTAGATAAAGACATACAGATCTAAACTTAACATAGATAGAAACATACAGATCTAAACTCATAACCAATCTGATCATTAAACCATCAATCAAACTGTAGAAACAGAGAGGTAAACTTAATATATCATTTAGATCTAATAACAGTTAATGCTGGAACATGGATCTAGATAGATCAGACTGTATAGAACTCAAAACAATATACCAAATCTGAAAATGATGGATAAATAGCATACCTTGTTCTGATCCTTACCTCTGAAGAAGTCACAGCCAACAAGAAGGATGTAGAACCATTTGAATTATGCTCAAACAAAGGTTCAGTTCATAGATCTACCTTATAGGTGGGATCCCTTTGCCAATAGATGAAGAAACTTTCTTGCCACCAAAGGTATAGGGCCACAAAGACCTCACACTGTCAAACCCTCACACTAACTGTAGGTGAAAGCATACAAACCCTCACACATAAATGTTATGGACAAAACCCTTACACAGGAAGGCCAATAGTGAAAAAGAAAGGTCACAGTTTGGACACAAGAACAAACACCCCACAACAGAAATGAAGAATGGAACCCACAGTCACATCCCAGTAGTCATTTGGAGAGGGGTTGTACCACTGTCAGCTTACATAGAGGTCACAAGGAGAGGCCACGCCACTATCAACCCTCACAACTGTTATGAGGGAAGTCTGCAACACTGTCAGCCCACATGGCAGTCACAAGGAGAAACTGCACCACTGTCAACCCTCACAACAATTAAAAAGGGCCGCACCCTACAAGCTCATCACAGCAGGAAGGGGGGCCGCACCCTAAGGGTCACCATAGTAGGAGCAAAAGGGGGCTGCACCCTAAGGGCTCAACACAGCAAAGGCAAAAGGTGCTACACCAAGTCACACCACAACATAATAGGAGGGGCCACAACCTAGTCACCCACACAGCAGAGGAGAGAGCCGAGTCACATACTTCACAACAGCTATGGGAAGGATAGATCCACCCCACTCTCACTCCATACAGCAGATAGAAGGGATGGCTGCACCTCACACAAACCCCCAACAGAAAAATAAGAGAGGCCGCAGCAAAGAAGAGTCTTCACCAGCAAAAAGGAGGGCCGCAATAACCTTAGGCAGACTTCCATACAAGGGCCGCAGCATGAAGAGAGATCTGCAGATTTAGAAGCATTAGAGCATAGGAACAAGAGTGTAATATGAGAGGGGTAGGGGGGTTCTATAAATAGTTTTTTTTTAGGTTAGGTTAACAAAAGTAAAATTAAATAAATTAATCATGTTTAAATTAAAACATTTAATTTAAACATGATACAATAATTATTTAATTTAAACTTAAACTAACTCAAAAAGACAAAAACCAACAAAAACCCCAAATCAACACAAGTAGGGGTAAGAGAGGGTTAGCTAGGTGGCAATACTCATTTCTTCATTTAACATGGTGAACCTATTACTTTATCATCACTGCATATGGGACTTATCCCTCATGTGGTTATGTCCTTCTTCAAGCAAGGTCATGTACCATCAAAATACTTGATAGAGGATCAAGTAGCCCCTGAACTTTTTCTGGGGTTTTATCCACCAAGGTCAGAGACCAAGGATCAACCCATGTCGTATGCATGGGTACCCTGGACATTTCCAGGGGCCCTAGGCTTATCTAGGGACTTTAACTGCTTGGTCCTAGACCAAGAACCCCAATCGTATACTGGGGGCCCTCTCAGGGGTCTTGACTACTTGGTTGTTCACCAAGAACCCCAGTCGTATACTAGGGGCCCTCACAAGGGTCTTTTCCACCATGGTACAAGACCATGGATCAACCCATGCCTCAGGCATGGGTACCCTGGACATTTCCAGGGGCCCTAGACATATCTAGGGGCTTTAGCTACTTAGTCTCAGACTAAGAACCCTAGTCATATACTGGGGGCCCTAAGAAGGGTCTTTTTCCATGGCACTGACTGTTTGGTCCCAGACCAAATACCCCAGGAGTGTACTGGGGGCCCTAGACCTCAGCTAGGGTCTTTGCCATCCTCCCAGAGAATGGCTCTTGTAGCTGCTATAAATTTAACAACATTATACTAGAGGTTTTCGACACTCAACAATATTTGCACACTTATATTTCGATTAGCAGTAGTCTCAACGTGTTGCAAACATGCCCTTTTTTGACCACTCAAAATAATGGGAAAGGAAACCAACATTTTTGGCTTGAAATTCGACAAGGATCATTTTGGATTGATGAAGTTGCAGATATCAAACATTACAATTGTACAATCTGGTTGCAGTAGGGGTATTTTAGGGTGTTGAATCCATTTCTACATTAAAAACAACAATTTCGTTGAATCCAAAATTACAATTTTGGCAAAGATTGTTTGGTCGGATTCCAGTGATGGCGAATTGAAAAAGGTCGAAATCATAGAATGTTTAGCCTTCTTCTTTCTATTGTGGACATACTCTCCTTGTATATCTTTCTTCTAGTTTTGGTCTTTCTCTTAGATCTTAGATCTTAGAGAATATATTTGTTTTTCTCCTCTTTTTCTTTATATAGGAATAGCTTTTGCACTCCCACATTGTATCGACATTGTTGTACTCAACAATCCCGTTGACCTACTTTTGTGGTCAGTTTTTGGACATTAATAAAATTATCTTGTCTTCTCTTAACCTTTCTCGTGCCAATCTTAGGAACCCCAGGTTGTGGCTCTCCTTGAAATTTAGACTTTTTGATCTAGGTGAGCATATATTTCACTCAAATCACACAAATGCCCAAAGAAAAGCACTTTGATACCAATATGATATGTAAAACGCCATGGTACTCCAATGGTCGACTCACCAATATAGATGTAAAAATTACCGCTACTATAGTGAGCCTATGCTTGACCGTGCAACTATCTTTTTGTATTTTTGGTGCCTTTATAGAAATAGAAACATGCCATCTGGAATTCTTCAAGTACTGTGACATAAAAACAAAACTGCAATAGCAAAAACACACAATGGAAAGGTATCCAAGCTTGTTGCAAAGGTACGAGACACTATGGTCTACTACAATCCTCTAAATAATGCTTCTCTCTCTAGTCTATTTGCATCTCCCTCCACGTTCATTGTTCATACTATGGAACAACAATGTCAGCTAAAGAAAGGAACGTTTCCCTCCTACTAGGATTTTAACAACTAAAATTAGGGTTAGGTTAGGTTTTCGAAACCCTCTTGGAATCTTCATGATGCATATAGAGACACTATGGTCTACTACATTCCTCTAAAGAATACTTCTCTCTCTACTCTTTTAGCATCTCCCTCCACACTCACTGCGCATACTACGGAATAGTAATGGCGGCTAAAGAAACTAAACCCTTCCCCTCCTGCGATTTTTTTTATAACAAGAATTAGGGTTAGGCTTAGGTTTTCAAAACCCTCTTGAAATCTTTATGATGCTTCTAGAGACACTATGGTCTAGTACGTGTTGTAAAGAATGATTATCTCTGTGCTCTATTAGCATCTCCCTCCAAACTCACTGCTTATGCGATGGAATTGCAATGGTGGCTAAAGAAAGTGAACCCTTTCCCTCCCTCTGCTAGGTTTCTAATAGCTAGAATTAGGGTTAGGTTTAGATTTTTGAAAGCCTCTTGGAATCTTCATGACGCTTCTAGCAGTCTCAAGTGGATTTCCACAAATTAATAACTCCACATGGATGGATCATTGTGGGCCGACATGGCTACCACTTGGACTTGCAGGGAATAATTGGATTGTTATCTCATGGGGAGCATAACTTTCACATATAGACTCCGTTTGATTAAAACAAACCGCCATTGGAAAGCTATCAACCTATAGAATGCATTGAGAACCTCTAGGAATTCGTACTTGAGGTTAAAGACCCCAAATTTCTATTTCTTTGACCCCGAACCAGAGGATTTCAGTTTTGGTCCATTAGTGTGGTTTTAGGATCTGACCCAAACTGACCCTTCTAGTTACCTAATTCTTTCTTCCCCATTCCACAGCATCAATTAAGTCATATGATAACTCTGTAGATCCATTTTGGATCAATAAGAGTTTAAAAAAGATCATTATTTGAAAGATTGGACGAATCACTAAAGTTGACTCTCATGCCTTTGCTATGAAGAATAAATAATTACAAGGATTTGATGAAATAGTAAAACCAATTCTCACAACTTTGATATGAATAATAGGTAATTGCAACATTAGTATATCAGAATCTCGTGGACAAAAGATGTGTATATATAGATAAATGGCAGATGGGGAAGGCAAGCTCATCACTGCTTTAGAGGATGGAGTGCTTCAGATCTTATCTACTGTGGATGGTGCATCCTCTTTCAGCACTATTGTTTTGTACTGAAGCTCTTTTATTGTTTAGATAGTTTCAGGTTTCTAGCCTTGAACTGTTTGTGACCTTTGGTTTTTGATCTTATTTTGTATCCTTATTCTGGGGTCTATTTTTAGGGAAAAATATGGAGAGTTTATGGTGTATGCTCTGAGCAGATTCTTTTGTTGTTTTGAACGTTTATCCTTGTGAACAACCTAATGGATGTAATCTCTTTAAATTATCTAATAAAAGGATTACCAACTTTTTTCTCTAGAAATATATATATATATATATATATATGTGTGTGTGTGTGTGTGTGTGTGTGTGTGTGTGTGTGTGTGTGGAAATCACTGATTTATATCAATCAAAGTGCCTAGCTGCAAGCAATCACATCCTGAAGATGGACTAGGAGTTTATGGTCCAAAATATCGTAGTCTAAAAAATCAAACACAGGATTTCGAAAAATCTACTGAAGTTATAGTGTGTGAATAAAATGAAGAACATCCATATATATATGCAAAACAAACATGAGACAAAAATGTCAAAATATGATTCATGAATTTCAAATTTGGAAATAAAGCAAAAAGAGAGTTATCAGTAAGGGAGACCCAAGCCCTCTATTTTTAACTTGATTTATAGGAAATTAGGGTTAGCATTCTTTTTTTCCTTTTCCTCTGTTTTAGGGACTGAAAGGTTGACAGTGAACTGACATGGAGGATATCAGGCTGAAACGGCCAATACAGCATTTAAAAATTTAGAACACTGTTGAAATGTTTAAACTGTGTTTCAAAGGCATTTCTTACACGGATCCACTTCCAAAACACAAAAACATGTTTCCATCACCTGGGGATGACATTTCCAATAACTTAGGTTGTCTCTTATAGACTACCTGTACAAAAAATTTAACGAAAACATACCCTAGCTAATATCCCCACATGTGTTTCTTTATCTTTTACATGTGGGATAAATGGTTTTAACTTTTACATCATAAAATTATTCAAGTACATCTTACTGTATTATCTACAAGTTACTTTCCTAAATTTCTTAGATACAACTTCTAATGCCTTGGAAAACCTGTGCTAGGACTTCTAATGCAAAATTGGGCTTCCCTACATTTTTATTCATTGTTGGGCATTTCTTTTCATGGAGATAGTACACATTCTTTAAGCATCATGACACAAAACAACTTCATAGAGGAGCCAACAATGTGGGTAAGTAATAATGTTTTAGCCTTGAAATTCAATATAAAAAGGGTATACCGTATAAATAATGGGGCGGTAAATCCTTTATCCTATCTATCTAAGTTATAATCAATATATACAATTGAAACAAGATGGAAATTATAGATATTGGTTGAATATACAAGGATGAGAGGGTTGTTGCTATTCTACAAGACTTGGAAAATATACAAGAAGACCAAGTATATGTTCTTATTTAATTTGATATTCTGCAAGAACCACAAAATGCCTCGTTCCTTATTCTAAATTCAAAAAGAATGTTTTAGTGTAATGTGATTCGTTCCTTGGTACTAGTCTTAGCAACTTCCTTAAATCCTATCACAGTATGAGGAATAATTTCTTTTGGAACATCTTAAAGCAGACGAAGAAAAAATCGTTGCTTCATTTGAGAATTATTAGAGGAATAACACAAACACTGTGAGAAGTACAAGACAAATGCAGACCTTACCCATTCCCAATCAAAAAATGGGAATACATTTGCATGAACATCAATACAGATTTTCCTCGTGCAAGAGGGAAAAACTCTATCTCTGTCACAGTTGATAAATTCACTCAATATGCCCAATTCATTTCCATGGATGCCACTGAAAAAATCTCACAAGTATTTGAACTATTCATGTGGTAGTTCTATAGGTTGCAGAGATTTCCGAAGAACATTATTAACAATTGAGATCCAAAATTTATTAATAACTTTTGGAAGGAGCTCTTTAAACTTGTCAAAACTACCTAAATGCCAAGTACCAGTTATCTACCTCAAATAGATAGATAAAAAGAGATTGTTAACAAATACCTAATGGGTTGCTTAAGAAACTACATCCCAAACCAGAAAGCTTCATGGCCATAATGGTTGCATTCGGCGGAAAATAGATTGAATATAACACAATAAACATCCATTGGAATGTCACCAATTACCACTCTTTACAATTATGACCCAATTCACAAATTGATCAAAGCATTGAAGATACCCAAGCGCCAAGATTGCAGCTTATTAGCAAAATCTCTCAATGAGCAAAGGGAAGAAAAACTTATGCCTAGATACTACAAGCCTTATAAAATAATAGCAACAGTGGGACAAGTGTTGGATTTTTAGTACCATCCAACAGAGCACCATTAATGGCAGCAGCAAGCAGAGAAGATCTGGGCACATGCAGAGAAGGTACTCCAGCAGAGATTCTGTACAACAGTCCATGCAGCAACCTTAATGACAGTAGCAACAATACACCCTCCTTCAACAGTTCCATACAGGAGTAATGAGAGCATAGGGGCATTTGTGGAGAGAGAGATAGAGGGCACATGCATGCCAAAAGCATGCATGTGCCATCATCAATTCATTTCCAGTTTAGATGTTCATAGGTAGCAGTTCAGTTCCATTTCTAAGTTTTGCTTTAGTTAGTAGTTGCATGCATAGTTATTTAGGGTGCTTTGCATGTGGAAAAGTTCCAAGAATAGATGGGGTGCAGATCCCTAGAAGAGAGAGATGCATGCATGCATACTTGCATTCTTTTCTAGTGGGTGCACTTTCCTAGGAATAGATCTAGGGTTTAAATTTATTTCAGTTAAGGCATTGTTATGCATGTGTCCAAATTCACTGTACCTTCTCTTCTAGTCTATAAAGGAGAAGGCGGAGGTATAGGTTTTATAATTTATTCATTCAGCTTTTCAGATAGAAAGTAGTGGGTGAAGGGTAGAGTTTGAAGCTTTCAATGTAATTCCTGTTTTGAAGAGTGATAAACAGTGATGTGATTTGAGTTTAAGATCTGTGTACTTGCTACTACTTTCTTCAGCTTGATGTGTTTCAGTTCTTCATAAAAATGAGATTGCAGTGTTGATAGAGATTCCAGTTTTTTGTTTTCCTAAGTAGGTAGGTTAGAAATCAGAGTAGGACTGTCACCATGTGCTAAATAATTTCAACATGGTATCAGAGATGTTTATTTGAATCCTTCTAGAATTCCTTGCTTGGAGAGATCAGCCTTGAAGGATAAAGCACCGCTGAAGGGTTTCAGTGGGCGGTGTTATCACACAATTTGTACTTTGATTAAAGGAAAGGTTAATGGAAAGGCAAATTGGTGTAACGGAGGTTATCCTATCACTGTCACCTCAATAGGATGTCTCTTTCTATTTAGGGTTGATGTCCCAGGGGAGACATCCCCGATGACCTGGGGGTTTGAGAAGGCAAGATTAAGATGTCTATGAAAATGTCCCCTCTCACAAGTCACCACTGATCAGAAATTCCTAGGGTTATAACCAATGAAGTGATGAAATATCAAGATGTACCTGCCCGAAACAAAGCAACAAGAAACTATATATTTTGCAAGTACAATTTGCCATTAGCACTTCATAAAACCACAAACTTTCTCAATAAAAAGCAATTGGCTGATAATGGTGAAGTAAACAGAAATTTATAGCAGCAATATTTATAAGACAATACTTCGCAATAAGTGCCTTGAAACAACTTCAAAATGACGAAGAATAATCAATCATTAACATCATAGTACTAGCATTTATTAGAAGCAAGCAAGGCAATGCATTAATCAACTTTTTCAATTGCTTTTAGAAGCTTTTATTGCTGCAAAGTATGGTTGTATCTTACTTTAGTAACAGCAACAATAATGTTAGTAGGTTAGGTTATTCTAATGTTAGAAGTGATTAATAGAAAGCTCAAAGTATAGGTTTTGATGGTTGTTTAGGTCAATCACTCAATAGGAAGTCTTAGATTAGTGCCTTTAGGGTAAATGGAGTCTATTATGTGACAACAAATGTTGAAGGAAAAGGATGATAGTAGAAGAGTCAAAGACAAGAGAGATTAATAGTTGAAGTGTTGGTAACCAAAGGCTTCAACTATCAAACCCTAGGGGAAACTAGCCACTAAGGTGTAGGTAACTCAAAGATGAAGCAACCGACAATTGAGATCAAGCAATGAGTGCTAGGGTGTTGCAATGGCAAGGCCCTTAGCAATAGCTTCAAAGAAATCAGCTTCTTGCCAAGATCTAGTAGGTAAAATCTCTTAAAGCTAGGACAATAACATGTGCTAGGTGTCCTAGGGTTTTAAGCAAGCAATTTCATAATCTTAATGTAAATGCAAGATAAACATTACTATAACCATTCAATGAAAAAGAATTGCAGAAATTTCACTTACATTCATCGAGAATCATCAAGCATAAACCCTAGTTGAACACTTCCACCAAAACATTTGCCAAAAAATTCCAAGATTAGCCTCCTCCAACAAGTGTGCACTAAATTTCAGTCATAAAACCCTAAGTAGGACACAAATTCTAGACCTCACTAAGTGTGAGTGAAAGATGATGAAAAATACAAGGGTAAAAACCCTTATTTATATAGTTTCAATGACCAGAATTAGGTCAAAAAGGTCGACATGGCCAGTTATATGTAATATCCAGTTTTTACATTAAATGAAATAAATAAACCCTAAATCAAGCAGAAAAGGTGACGTCGTGCCCTTTTAGGGTGACGTTAGGCCTTCTTAGGGAAACGTTGGCCTCCAGGAGCAAAAATTTAGGCCTCCTTGAGCCTCTGGATCATGCCACATGTGCTACTTGGCACACAACTGCCTCCAAAGTGTCCAAAACGTTGGGTGACATCATGGGTCACATGGGTGATGTCATGGGCTTTCCAAGGCCTACATCATGGTGAGAAGGGCAAGACCCCCCTGGGTCTAGGCTTGCCAAGTTGTCTGTGGTGGAACGTCCTCCTCTCTCTCCGGTGCAACCTCTGATTTGTCTTTGCCCCTGGCTGGGATCTTAGCATCCATCTGGTGGGATTTTAGCCCTATGGAGGTCCGAACTAATCATCTCCCCATGTGTACTTGTCCGTCGGGTGTGGCCCTGCAACAACAACAAGTATGCCCTCCATGGGCTCAAAAGTCATAGGGATCATAGCAATGCCAATCACATCTACTAATCAAGTTATCTAAACATGCACATGAAACCCCCTTTCCCAAACAAGTGCTCAAAGACGTTATGTTATTCTACAAGCCAGGTTTGGAGGGGACGCTAGGATGTCCTATTAGGCTAGTGCTCATTGGATGTGGGATGTTTTCGGGTGAAGACGAATCAAGGCCATGTAAGTGGATGAGGTGGTAAGGGATGTCTGATCAATGGGTGCAGTGATGACAGGGGGATGTATGGCTTACCTGTGGGTGCCTCTAAAGAGGGTGAGCTACACATTGTCATTGATGCCAATGTTTCCAAGCCCATTCATGCCTTTTATCTTTTT
>JASDQU010754649.1:48885-61534 GCA_032191745.1 Picea mariana
AAACATTTGAATATGTGCATTTAATTCTTTTTACTTCTAACGTTTGCTTGGACCTTATGCCTTTCCACTTGTCCACACCCGGGGGGAATGACAGGATGCCCTAGTAAGATGGTTCCCATAGGGTTTGAGTTTCCACTGGGGGGTTCATGAAAGGTCATCGTCCGTTCCCACCATACTTACCACTTTTCATCTTTTTCCCTCTCATCCATCCCATACACTGGTTTGGGCATTGGGTTTGCCAAGCTAGCAAAGGGTTGTACCTTACCTTGTGGGAAGAAGGGGCCAAAGGCCTAGAGGGTAAAAGTAGCTGGAAAAAGATAAAATCCAAAAGAATGAAACCTTCAGATGCTTTGCCCAAGGATCCTCGAGAAAGCAATAAAAGGCTTCTCAGCAAGAAACAGAGGGACCCGTAAAAAAAATAATAAAATCAAGACCTAGTTGGAGGATAGGGGGTCTCATCACGAGCCAGCCTATTAGGTCCATGGGCCTGTAGTGGTATGACACTACCATTCAGCTGGTCACCATGCCAGGGTAGTGTCTCTTGGTGGCATAGCCAAGAGAAAGGGGGTCTCATCACGAACCAGACTTCTCATTTTTGTGAAATGCTTGTGGGTAACATTGTCACCACTGGTCACCACGCCAGGGCAGTGCCCTCTAACTAGTCTCTTGAAAGAAAAAGAAATAAGATAAAAAGATAAAAGGCATGAATGGGCTTGGAAACATTTTCATCCATGACAAGGTGAAACTCACCCTCTTCAGAGGCACCCACAGGTAAGCCATACATTCCCCTGTCATCACTACACCTATTGCTCAGACATCCCTTACCACCTCACCCACTTACATGGCCTGGATTTGTCTTCACCCGGAAACATCCCACATCCAATGAGAAGTAGCCCAATAGGACATCCTAGCATCCCCTCCAAACCTGGCTTGTATAATAGCATAACGTCTTTGAGCACTTGTCCGGGAAAGGGGGTTTCATGCACATGTTTAAATAACTTGATTATTAGATGCGATTGACATTGCTATGATCCCTGTGATTTATGAGCCCATGGAGGGCGTACTTTTTGTTCCACGACCACACCCGACAGACAGGTACACATGGGGAGATGATTAGTTCGGACCTCCATAGGGCTAAGATCCCACCAGATGGATGTTGAGGCCCCAGCCAGGGGCAGAGATAGATCAGAGGTTTGAACCAGAGAGAGAGGAGTATGTTCCACCAAAGACAGCCCGACAGGCCTGGACCCAGGGGGGTCTTTCCCTTCTCACTATGATGTAGGCCTTGGAAGGCCCATGATGTCACCCATGTGACCCATGACGTCACCTAGCGCTTCGGACACTTTGGAGGCAATTGTGTGCCAAGTGGCACATGTGGCATGATCCAGAGGCCCAAGGAGGCTTAACGTTTTGCTCCTGGAGGCCAACGTTGCCCTAAGAAGCCCAACGTCACCCTGAAAGGGCATGACGTCACCTTTTCTACTTGATTTAGGGTTTATTTATGTCATTTAATGTAAAAATTGGATATTATATGTAACTGGCCATGTCGACCTTTTTGATCTAATTCTGGTCATTAAAATTGTATAAATAAGGGTTTTAACCCTTGTATTTTTCATCATCTTTCACTCACACTTAAGTGAGGTCTGAAATTTTCACCCTAATTAGGGTTACTTGGCTGAAATTTAGTGCGCACTTCTTGAAGGAGGCTGTTTTTGGAGTATTTTGGCATTTTTCTTGGTGGAAGTGTTCAACTAGGCTATTTGCTGGATGATTCTTGGTGAATGTAAGTAAAGTTTCTGCAATTCTTCTTCATTGAATGGTTATGGTTGTATTTATCTTGCATTTATTCTAAGATTATGAAATTGCTAGCTTAAAACCCTTGGACGCTAAAGCACATGTTATTGTTCTTGCCTTAATAACTTTCACCTACTAGATTATGCTAGAAAACCGATTTTCTTGAAGCTTTTTGCTAAGGGCCTTGCCATTGCAACACCCTAGCACCTTTTGTTTCATCGAGTCGTCATCTACTTCATCCTTGAGCTAAAGAAGAAGGAAAACTACTAGGGCCTAGGGTTACCTACTTCCTAGAGGCCATTTTCCCCTAGGGTTTGGTGATTGAAGCCTTGGGCTACCAACACTTCAATTATTGACCCTCTTGTCTCTAGCTCTCTTATTATCATTTGTTCCTTCAAGATTTTCCGCTGCCTAAAAAGACTCCATTTACCCTAAAAAGCACTGATCTAAGCCGCACAATTGAGTGATTGACAAAAACTATTATCAAAACCTTTACCTTGAGCTCTCTACTAACTACTCCTAACCTTAGAATAGTCTAATATACTAACCTATTTGTTTCTGTTACTAAAGTAAGCTACATCCATCTATTGCAGCATTAAAAGAACCTAAAAGCAATTGTAAAGTTAATTTATACACTGTCTAATTTGCTTCCGACAAATGCTAGTACTTTGGTATTAATGAGTAATTATTCCTGGTCATTCTAAAGCCATTTTAAGGCATTTATTCTTAAGCTATTGTCTTATAAACATTGCAATTTGCTTCTATAAAATTCTGTTTGCTTCGTCATATATCAACTATTTTTTTTATTGATAAAGTCCATGGTTTTATGAAGTACTAACAACAAGTTGTGCTTGCGAAAGATATCTTTTCTTGTTGCTTTGTTCTGGGAAGGTACATCTAAATACTTCATTACTTCATTGGTTAAAACCCTGGGATTTTCTGATCAGCGTGACTTGTGAGAGGGGATACTTTAATAGATACTTTAACCTTTGCAAAACCCCAGGTCACCGGGGACTTCTCCCCTGGGCCTTCAACCCTAAATAGAAAGAGGCATCCTATTGAGGTGACAGAGATAGGATAACCTCAAGTTACGCCAATTTTCTCTCCATTACCCTTTCCTTTGATCAAAGTACAAATTGTGCGATAACAGGGTTGAGAAATTTATATCTTGGGGCCAAAATGTACTCACCTTGGGCGAATTTTGGAGAAGGGTTTGAGTGCAATCCCTTTAGAAAATAGATTGATTAGTGGTTGGGCGAAATTATTGGAGCAGGGCGAATTATTGGCACTTGGTAGCTTGGTTATCATGTGGTAGATTGCATTCTTGGAGGAGATCTATTGTGGGTACTGTTATCCCCTAGCCTAGGGATAACTAAGGAGATTATGTCTCGAGGCCCAGAGGTCCTAGACATGGAGTACCGAGAGCCAGATCGACTTGAGCATGGCCCTGGAGGGCCTATCCTTTTCTTCTTCAACGCCTCCACTTTGTCAGCAGCAGCAACATCCATCACATCGGCCTAATCCTGCAGCAGAAATGAGTCTTTCTCCATGAGGTAATGAGTTCGGGTATCATGGTATGTGTCACTCTGATTCTCAAAACATTTGAATATGTGCATTTAATTCTTTTGCTTCTAATGTGTGCTTGGACCTTATGCCTTTCCACTTGACCACACCTGGGGGGAATGACAGGATGCCCTAGTAAGCTGGTTTCCATAGGGTTTGAGTTTTCACTAGGGGGATTCATGAAAGGTCATTGTCTGTTCCCACCATACTTACCACTTTTCATCTTTTTCCCGCTCATCCATCCCATACACTGGTCCGGGCATTGGGTTGGCCAAACTATCAAAGGGTTGTACCTTACCTTGTGGGAAGAAGGGGACAAAGGCCTAGAGGATAAAAGTAGTTGGAAAAAGATAAATTCTAAGAGAATGAAACCTTGAGATGCTTCTCCCAGGGATCCCCGAGAAAGAAATAAAAGGCTTCTCAACAAGAAACAAAGGGACCCATGAAAAATAATAAATCAAGACCTAGTTGGAGTATAGGGGGTCTCATCACGAGCCAGCGTATTAGGTCCATGGGCATGTAGCGGTATGACACTACCATTTAGCTGGTCACCATGCCAGGGTAGTGGCTCTTGGTGGCATAGCCAAGAGAAAGGGGGTCTCATCATGAGCCAGCCTTCTCATTTCCGTGAAATGCTTGTGGGTAACATTGTCACCACTAGTCACCACGCCAGGGCAGTGTCCCCTAACTAGCCTCTTGAAAGAAAAAGAAATAAGAATAAAAGATAAAAGCCATGAATGGGCTTGGAAACATTTGTATCCATGACAAGGTGCAACTCACCCTCTTTAGAGGCACCCACAAGTAAGCCATACATTTCCCTATTATCACTGCACCCATTGCCCAGAAATCCCTTACCACCTCATCCACTTACATGGCCTGGATTTGACTTCACCTGAGAACATTCAACATCCAATGAGCACTAGCCCAATAGGACGTCCTAGCGTCCCCTCCAAACTTGGCTTGTATAATAGCATAATGTCTTTGAGCACTTGTCCAGGTAAAGGGGGTTTTATGCACATGTTTAAATAACTTGACGATTAGACGTGATTGACATTGCTATGATCTCTGTGACTTATGAGCCCATGGAGGGCGTATTTGTTGATCTTGCAGGGCCACACCCGATGGACAAGTACATGTGGAGAGATGATTAGTTCAGACCTCCATAGGGCTAAAATCCCACCAGATGGATGCTGAGACCCCAGCCAAGGGCAGAGACAGATCAGGGGTTTGCACCAGCGAGAGAGAAGGACGTTCTACCAGGGACAGCCTGGTAGGCTTGGACCCATGGGGTCTTTCCCTTTTCACCATGATGTAGGCCTTGGAAGGCCCATGACGTCACCCAGGTCACCCATGATGTTACCCAACGTTTTGGACACTTTGGAGGCAGTTATGTGCTAAGTGGCACATGTGGCAGGATCCTGAGGCCCAAGGAGGCCTAACATTTTGCTCCAGGAGGCCAACGTTGCCCTAAGAAGGCCTAACGTCACCCTAAAAAGGCATGTCATCTTTACAGCTTGATTTAGGGTTTTTATTGTGACATTAATGTAAAAACTGGATATTATGTGTAACTAACCATGTCGGCCTTTTTGACCTAATTCTAGTCATTGATATTGCATAAATAAGGGTTTTAACCCTTGTATTATTCACTCACACTTGTGAGGGCTGAAATTTGTGCCCTATCTAGGGTTACTTGGCTGAAATTTTAGGCGCACTTGTTGAGGAAGGCTAAATTTGGAGTATTTTGGCAAGTTTCTTGGTGGATGTGTTCAACTAGAGTTTTACTTTATGATTCTTGATGTAAGTGAAATTTCTGCAAATTCTTCTTCATTGAATGGTTATAGTCATTTTTTTCTTGCATTTACATTGAGATTATGAAATTGCTTGTTTAAACCCTAGGAAGACTAGCAAATGTTATTGTCCTAGCTTTAAAAGCCTTCACCTACTAGATCTTGTCAAGAGGCCGATATTCTTGAAGCATTTGCTAGGGCCTTTCCATTGCAACACCCTAGTTTTATTTGCTTCATCTTAGCCATTTTTGCTTCATCATTGAGTTAAAAGAGGGAGGAAATTCTACTAAGGCCTAGGGTTACCTACACCTTAGTAGCTAGTTTCCCCTAGGGTTTGATAGTTGAAGCCTTGGGTTACCAACACTCCAACTATCAATCTCTCTTGTCTTTGACTCTCCTATTATCATTTTCCTTCAACATTTTCTGCCACATCATTGACTCCATTTTCCCTAAGCAGCACTAGTCTAAGTCCTCTTATTGAGTGATTGATCAAAACAACCATCAAAACCTATACCTTGAGCTTCCTACTAACCATTTCTAACATTAGAATAACCTAACCTACTAATATTATTGTTACTGTTACTAAAGTAAGCTACAGCCATACATTGCAACATTAAAAGCTTCTAAAAAAAATTGAAAAGGCTGATTAATGCATTTCCTTGTTTGCTTCTAATAAATGCTAGTATTATGAAGTTAATGGTTGATTATTCTTAGCCATTTTGAAGTTGTTTCAAGGAAATTATTGTTAAGTATTGCCTCGTAGATATTGCTGTTATAATTTTCTGTTTACTTCATCATTATCAACCAATTGCTTTTATTGAGAAAGTTCGTGGTTTTATGAAGTGCTAACCAATAAGTTGTACTTGCAATATATATAGTTTATTGTTGCTTTGGTCCAGGCAGGTACATCTTGATATATCATTACTTCATTGGTGATAAACCCAGGACTTTTTGATCAGTGGTGACTTGTGAGAGGGGATATTTTAATAACCATTTTGACCTTGCCTTCTCAAACCCCCAAGTCACCGGGGACGTCTCCCCTGGGCCTACAACCCTAAATAGAAAGAGGAATCTTATTGAGGTGACAGTGATAGAATAACCTCAAGTTACGCCAATTTTCTTTCCTTTTACCTTTACTTCTATCAAAGTACAAATTGCGCGATGACATTTTGGCATTGTTGTCGGGGAACATTGAATCACCCTCAGTGGAGTCGCCAGGTAAGCTTGTAATAAAAGTTCTCTAGATAAAGGCTTACCGAAAAAAGTGTTTTGGCGTAATTGTTGGGGAACACTGAGTCAATATTCCTCAAATGACACTTTTTTTGGTAAGCCTTTATCTAGAGAACTTTTATTACAAGCTTACCTGGCGACTCCATTGAGGGTGATTCCCTCATTCCTTTGATAAATTCAAGAAAATTATCTAGTGACTCCACAATCCACAGGGAGGTACACCAACCCTCCCCAATCCTTTAGAAGAAAGCCTCCCTGAAACTCTCCTGTAGTAAAATCACTTTTTGGAGGAAATATTCCCTTAAACACAATGTCTAGCATAGGAACTCAAACCGTCATTCCAAACCACGCCAATAACCAAAGACAATGGTCATCCAAGCTTTTCAAACCGCTAGACATGACAGCTATACCA
The DNA here is from genome assembly GCA_032191745.1 of Picea mariana. Lineage (NCBI taxonomy): Eukaryota > Viridiplantae > Streptophyta > Pinopsida > Pinales > Pinaceae > Picea > Picea mariana. The sequence continues at coordinate 55,672 of JASDQU010754649.1, forward strand.
GACTACCCTAGGAAAATTCCCCCCAAGTATGAAAAATGGTTGCCCAAATTCACCGGAAATGATGTAATCAGTGCCGAGGATCACATGAGCAATTTTTAGGCCTTCTTCTAGCTTCATCCCATTAGTGATGATGCTGAAGATTTGGCTATGAAATTGTTCTCTGCTACCCTCCATGATGGCGCAAGGTGCTGGTACAATGGTCTTCCTGATGGCGGTATTAAAACCATGGATAGGTTAGAGGAAGGTTTCCTCTAACAATTGAGTGTCAAGGAAGACCCCAACATGCTATTGATAAGGCTGAATAACCTCATGAAACAAGAAAATGAGACCATTAGAGAATTCCTCAACAAGTTTGAAACCCTGTTGCAAAAAATCCCTGTGAGTCATCATCCTTCTCCTAGTTTTCTTCTTTTCATTTATACCAAAGCCTTTACTGGTCAACTAGGGTATCTCCTCAGAGATAAAAACCCTCAAATGATCCAAGAAGCCCAAGAAGTAGCCACAAGGATCGAAGACAACCTTTCATCATCCAAAGTTGAACCTTTCTCATCCCCAAGAGTCAGAATGGACACTAAACCTAAGATAGTCCACAGTGTTGAACCTACCTCAAGCATTGGTACTAGCTTGGCAAAGTTGCAACTGACTGTAGATGGCATGGTAAAAACCCAAGAGCTAATGATGAATAGGATTGTCAACCTAGAAAGGACTCAACAACAAGCCCCTAGGGTTCCATACAAGGGTCAATTCCAGAAAGGGAACCAAATTTTCAGACCAAAGAATGATCAAGAGGTTCCAAATACTTTAGCTCCTACAAATGTGGTGGAAGAAAACCCTTGGTTCCCGTAATGCAGTGATTCACACTGGGAACATGAATGTCCTTACAACAATGGAGGCCATGACCAAGTAAACATAATGGACCATACCATAGAGGACCCCCAAATCTACCTTAATATTACCCCTGAGGAACATCAAGAGGGAATAAAGAAAGCAGTCAGGAAGGCTAGGATGGAGGTGATAAATAACCTGGACCAAGAATCAGGAGAAAAGTTGAAGAAACAAGAATTCCAAGTGTATACTAGACAAAATAAATTGAACCAACCTCTCTCTACTGGTCCTACAGCATCCCAAACAAGGCCTCCACCCATGAACATTCTCCTTCCTAAGAATCCTCCTAAGATTGAAAGAGTGGACTTAAAATTTGACTTTGAAGGGGCATTATCCAAGATGCATGTAACCATCCCCTTGAGAGAAGTCATCCAGGTACCATCCATCAAAGAAAGATTTATAATTTTTTCAAAGGATTAGATGGACCAACAGACCCTCCTATTATGCTACAATCCGATCACTTTAGGTTTTAGTATGCTGAACACCCACCTTTCTTCATGACCTTATTGATGARTAACAAGTGCCTTAACAACTATATGCTGGATTCAGGGCAGGTGCCAACATGATGTCTCTAAAGGTCATGGAACAATTGGGCCTAAAGGTCACACGACCTTACAGGAATGTGTGTGGCTTTGAGTCTAGAGCCATACCCACACATGGGGTAATTGAGAATGTGGAAGTATGCCTTGGAAGATACCCCGAAAGAGTGATCCATATGGACATTGTAGTAGTAGATGTCCCAGATGTGTGGGGAATGTTGTTGTCCAGAAAATTTCTTGCAATGATGGGAGGCACTCTAGAGATGGACCTCACTTATATCAATGTGCCTATGAACGATGGAACAATAAGTCGTCTCCCAAATGTGCCAATGACCAAAATCCATGTGCGAGAAATTAGTGACCACGTCAAAAATGATGAGGCACATGAGTCAATCATAAAGAGTCTTCCTGAATATTCTTCTGATGACATGCCTTTTGCTACAAAAGAAAACTTTGATCAGATACAATGGACGAAGGAGGATTATTAGCAACTCCTGAACAAATATAAAGACAAGGAAGTTGGGGCTATCAGGTTGTTAAATAAAGGAGAAGATAGTGTATTGATCCAGCCATCCCAACAAGAAGTTTTCACAGCAGAGTCCCACCCTTCTCCCTCAAGAAAGTACACGAGGGTTGTTCAAGAAACATCCAAGTTCAGAACTAGGGATTACAAAGAGGGAGACAAAGTATGGATGTGGGACACAAAGAAGGGAGAGCCTACTAATGTCAAAGGAAATGCACAGTTTTGGCTTGGACCCTTCAGAGTTGGAAGAAAGTTAGTCAGTGATGCCTACTATTTGTCTACGTTGGAAGGAAGAAGGCGCCCATTACAAGTTAGCGGGCACCTCCTCAAACCCCCTCAAGGGGTAGAGACTTGACTCCACAGGTAAGTATAGGTAAGTAGGTAGGCATTTGCATTCATTGTATATACCATTTTTCATTTCATGCTAGAGTAGTTGTATTTCCCTTTGTATATATGCTTGCTTTCATTTTTCTGTACTATATATATGAGTCGGGGGTGATCACCACCCCAAATGATTACTAATAGTCTTATGTTGAGATCAAGCAAGTCATAGGTTATGCCAGAGATGTTGAGGTTCTCATGTGCTCTACGGTGAGCACATGTACCCGAGTTGGAGCCAGATGTTATCCCCTAACCTAGGAATAACTAAGGAGATTATGTCTCAAGGCCCACAGGTCCTATACATGGAGTACCGAGAGCCAGATCGACTTAAGCATGGCCCTGGAGGGCCCATCCTTTTCTTCTTCAGTGCCTCCACTTTGTCAGCAGCAGCAACATCCATCACGTCGGCCTAGTCCTGCAACAGAAATGATTCTTGCTCCATGAGGTAATGAGTTCGGGTATCATGGTATGTGTCACTTTGATTCTCAAAACATTTGAATATGTGCATTTAATTCTTTTGCTTCTAACGTGTGCTTGGACCTTATACCTTTGCACTTGACCACACCTGGGGGGAATGACAGGATGCCCTAGTAAGCTGGTTCCCATAGGGTTTGAGTTTCCACTGGGGGGGTTCATGAAAGGTCATCATCCATTCCCACCATACTTACCACTTTTCATCTTTTTCCCGCTCATCCATCCCATACAATGGTCCGGGCATTGGGTTGGCGAAACTATCAAAGGGTTGTAACTTACCTTGTGTGAAGAAGGGGCTAAAGGCCCAGAGGGTAAAAGTAGCTGGAAAAAGATAAAATCCAAAAGAATGAAACCTTGAGATGCTTCTCCTAGGGATCCCCGAGAAAGCAATAAAAGGCTTCTTAGCAAGAAACAAAGGGACCCATGAAAAATAATAAATCTAGACCTAGTTGGAGGATAGGGGGTCTCATCACGAGCCAGCCTATTAGGTCCATGGGCATGTAGCAGTATGACACTACCATTCATCTGGTCACCACTCCAGGGGAGTGGCTCTTGGTGGCACAACCAAGAGAAAGGGGGTCTCATCACGAGCCATCCTTCTCATTTCCGTGAATGCTTGTGGGTAACATTGTCACCACTAGTCACCACGCCAAGGCAGTGTCCCCTAACTATCCTCTTGAAAGAAAAAACAATAAGAATAAAAGATAAAAGGCATGAATGGGCTTGGAAACATTTTCATCCATGACAAGGTGCAGCTCACCCTCTTCAGAGGCACCCATAGGTAAGCCATACATTTCCCTGTTATCACTTCACCCATTTCCCAGACATCCCTTACCACCTCATCCACTTACATGGCCTGGATTTGACTTCACCCAGAAACATCCCACATCCAATGAGCACTAGCCCAATAGGACGTCCTAGTGTCCCCTCCAAACTTGGCTTGTAGAATAGCATAACATCTTTGAGCACTTGTCCAGGTAAAGGGGGTTTTATGCACATGTTTAAATAACTTGATGATTAGACGTTATTGACATTGCTATGATCCCTATGACTTATGATCCCATGGAGGGTGTATTTTTTGATGTTGCAGGGCCACACCCGATGGACAGGTACACGTGGGGAGATAATTAGTTTGGACCTCCATAGGGATAAAATCCCACCAGATGGATGCTGAGACCCCAACCAAGGGCAAAGACAGATTAGGGGTTTGCACCATAGAGAGAGGAGGAAGTTCCACCAGGGACAGCCTGGCAGGCTTGAACCCAGGGGGGTCTTGTCATTTTCACCATGATGTAGGCCTTGGGAGGCCTATGACATCACCCAAGTTACCCATGACGTCACCCAACGTTTTGGACACTTTGGAGGCAGTTGTGTGCCAAGTGGCACGTGTGGAAGGATCCTGAGGCCCAAGGAGGCCTAACGTTTTTCTCCAGGAGGCCAACGTTTTCCTAAGAAGGCCTAACATCACCCTAAAGAGGCATGACGTCATCTTTACAGCTTGATTTAGGGTTTTTATTGTGACATTTAATGTAAAAACTGGATATTATGTGTAACTGGCCATGTTGGCCTTTTTGACCCAATTCTGGTCATTGATATTGTATAAATAAGGGTTTTAACCCTTGTATTATTCATCATCTTTCACTCACACCTGTGAGGACTGAAATTTTCACCCTATCTAGGGTTACTTGGCTGAAATTTTAGGCACACTTGTTGAGGAAGGCAAAATTTGGAGTATTTTGGCAAGTTTCTTGGTGGATGTGTTCAACTAGGGTTTTACTTGATGATTCTTGATGTATGTAAGTGAAATTTCTGCAAATTCTTCTTCATTGAATGGTTATAGTCATTTTTATCTTGCATTTACATTGAGATTATGAAATTGCTTGTTTAAACCCTAGGAAGACTAGCACACGTTATTGTCCTAGCTTTAAAAGGCTTCACCTACTAGATCTTGTCAAGAGGCCGATATTCTTGAAGCAATTGCTAGGGCCTTTCCATTGCAACACCCTAGTTTTATTTGCGTCATCATTGAGTTAAAGAGGGAGGAAATTCTAGTAAGGCCTAGGGTTACCTACACCTTAGTAGCTAGTTTCCCCTAGGGTTTGATAGTTGAAGCCTTGGGTTACCAACACTCCAACTATCAATCTCTCTTGTCTTTGACTCTCCTATTATCATTTTACTTCAACATTTTATGCCACATCATTGACTCCATTTTCCCTAAGAAGCACTAGTTTAAGTCCTCTTATTGAATGATTGATCAAAACAACCATCAAAACCTATACCTTGAGCTTCCTACTAACCATTTCTAACGTTAGAATAGACTAACCTGCTAATATTATTGCTGTTGTTACTAAAGTAAGCTACAGCCATACATTGCAGCATTAAAAGCTTCTAAAAGCAATTGAAAAGGYTGATTAATGCATTGCCTTGTTTGCTTCTAATAAATGCTAGTATTATGAAGTTAATGGTTGATTATTCTTAGTCATTTTGAAGTTGTTTCAAGGCAATTATTGTGAAGTATTGCCTCATAGCTATTGCTATTATAATTTTTTGTTTACTTCATCATTATCAGCCAATTTATTTTATTGAGAAAGTTTGTGGTTTTATGAAGTGCTAACCAACAAGTTGTACTTGCAATAGATACAGTTTCTTGTTACTTTGTTCTGGACAAGCACATCTTGATATATCATTACTTCATTGGTGATAAACCCGAGACTTTCTGATCAGTGGTGACTTGTGACAGGGGATCTTTTAATAACCATTTTGACCTTGCCTTCTCAAACCCCCAGGTCATCGGTGATGTCTCCCCTGGGCCTACAACCCTAAATAGAAAGAGGAATCCTATTGAGGTGACAATGATAGAATAACCTAAAGTTACGCCAATTTGCTTTCCTTTTACCTTTCCTTCTATCGAAGTACAAATTGCGCGATAACAGGTACACTTTGGAGGGTTTCTAGAATTGGTTTGTTGCAAATTTTTAGTGTTTGGAGCCTTCTACATCAGCCATATAATTTTGTATCAGATTTACATCAGATCTGTTCACCCATGTATTAGGTTAGCAAA
>JASDQU010754650.1:37091-56586 GCA_032191745.1 Picea mariana
GTCCAAAATGGAATGGTATTGTTATGGCCCCCCCCTCCTATTGTGTCACGTCTTATGCCATTTCCCCCCTGCCATATGTTCTCCACTTGTCCGCATGACATGGCCCACTTCCTTTCACTCCTCCTCATCCTCTGACATCTATCCCACTCTCGTCCATGTCGTCCCACCATAAGTGACATGTCCTCCCTGGATCAATCATGTCCTTGTCACCTCCTCATCCGATGTTTCCCTTCATCCTTGCTTGGTCACCACTCATCTACCACTTCCAATCATGTGCCCCAGTCTTCTCACCTGCCTCCATGCCTCTTCCATTAGACCATTTAGCCAATCCAAGTGGAATCGTGAGAAGACCTCCATGTCGCAAGAATGTAGAGTTGGCCAGGCCATTCCCGATCCCAAGGAAGCAGTCATTGAAGTTGTTGGAGGTGGTTAGACATCGTCTCCACTATTAATGAAAAGTCCAGCAAAGGATTAAAGGCATGTCGATTCATCTACAGGATTGTCAGGAGTTTGATTGCGTCTGTCATAAGTGCACGATCGCTCAGAGATTGCATACACAGACTGCCAGTAGACATATAGACGCAATGTTTTTTATGCATGTCTCATTTTTGCTATTGTTGTTTTGTTGTGAGTATATGTAGGCAGTTTTTCCATTTTTGTAAAGGTCTATGGTTGAGCAAGGCTCCTGATTGTAAAGTTTGATGAAGCACTGGTTTCTCTGGTTATGTATTGGCACTTGAGATTTATTATCTTATGAATGTTAGCCGCTTTCCATCTCTCTATTCACACTGTGTTAGAACAACTTGGAATTGGAGGATCCAGTCGAGTTGCACTGTTATAGGATGATGTAGGTTTGATCACTGTAATAGTCACATGATTTCTAATCAGTTCTTGTATTTTCAACATTGAATGATTTGGAATTGGAAGATCCAGTCGAATCACCTTTTAGTTCCTTGAAACTCTGAACCAAGAGGATCTTGTATTCTGAGTTTTTCCTCCTCAAACTGCCGAAAGGCTTGATGCATGAGGTAGTCTTGCTTACTCCTCCCACTAAGTCTTCCATCTTCTCTTTTTATAATCCACCCACTGATGGAAGTTAGATCAAGACCTCTTTTGTTTTACATACTAGGCCCAGTTTTCTGAGTTAAAGCGATAGCTTCTTAGGTCTCTATCCATTCGACCACCCCATTAAATTATTTGTGACATAAACTGATGGGCACTGAGCTCTGCTTCTGCCACAATCTAGGAGTGACTTCTGACGCTAACATTGGTCATAGTGGCTTTCGATTTCTTCCGAGAAGAAGGTTTTAGGGGGGAAACCTTTCGCTTCTTCAAGGGTTCAACCTCATCTTTGGGTGATGTTACTTCGCTTGGTCTATGTTAAGCTTCTACTTAATCATCACCCCCTTGGTCAGGTGACATGGAAGCATTCTTCCCTAAGGTGTTACTTAATTTTTGGACCTCCTCAGTCTTCTTAGGTGAATTCTATTCTTTATGAGTGTTCTCTAGGCTGTTAATATTAGATATCTCTGCGAGGATGGCAGGGATAAGGACATCAGTGGACCATTCCTTGGTGATCTCCTCAAGGTCTTCTTCTATGAGTTTTTAATATGAATGGATCTTCTCTTTATGTTCATCTTCTCGCGATGTAATGTAGATAAAGTGTCGATCTATGCTAAACTTCATTAGTGGTCAGAACCTCTGTAAGATGTTCAAGGTCATGCGAGGCTTAGATTCAATGGCTCACTTTAGCTGGAGGTAGTATGTATGAAACAAAACATTCGTCTGCCACTGTTTGTTCATATCAGTTGAATACCACGGGGTAGTGAACTTCACGACAAGAAGTTCAAACGGATCTATGTCAGGGAAGGTCGCTCTTTCCGGCATCTCCCAGGAAACAAATGCAATGAGAACCAGAAGCCAGCTGAAATGAAATTCATAAATCTGATCCTATGCTTCCTGATAATCTAGTTCCAACTGGTTAACTAGGTACTTCACCCAGTTCATCTGTAGGCCTTCCATGCACTTCCCTATGAGGTCAATGATAAAGCCGGTGACCTGCATAGGTCAGTTCTTCCTTACTAAATTTCTAGCTATCAATTGGCATGCTAGGCACACTGTGCCACTCTAGATGGAAGCTACCTTGTAGCCTATTGTTCCCTTCTCAACGTCTCCATATGTATCCTTGATCTTCTGTGCTAGTGCACGATCTGCGACTTTCCTGGATACAATTCCTACTGGTCGGGTCCTTGCATACTCAGGTCTGTGATCCTATGGATCAGCGTTGGGTCAAATGTAATGCAACGGTCTAGCCATAAGTATCTATCATGGTAACACGATAGTAGCAGCTTGACACAAACATTGATTTCCTGGTGTCTTCCGAAGTGTGGTATATTCATAACATTTAGCAGGGTGGACTGTGAGAGGTTCATCATCCATGACTGAGGGATGATCTTTGAGTTCTTCCCTTTTGTTCTTGTTAGGTACATGTATGGGGCGAGAATACCATATATCTTGTGATCTCCAAGGTTGAAGTTGCTACATTTCAATGCTGTGATCTTATCCTGCTCTGCTCAAACTACGCGTATCCCTGTTATAACCATAATTTGCACCATACATGCATACTTGGCATCAATCCAACTCACTTTCCATTTTTTCCAAGCCACTACTGAAAAACTCTTCTAAAAACCATCCTTTTGAAGGCATACGCACCTTGCACCACTATTGCACGCGTGTATACACTAGCTGAACCACTATAACCCGCGTATACTGACAAAAGCACAAAAAATAGAAAGTTGCAGATGGAATACAAATTTCTGGGTAATTGCCTAAGCCGTTTGACCACCCATATCCAGTCACTCAATCAGATAACTACCCTCTTCTAGCCTATAAATGAAGAGGTAGCGGTCCCATTTGAGAGGAGGAAGATAATAGCAAAGAAACTCTACCCTTTTTTGTATTCCCCTTGCCCCAATCTTTTGTAACCATTTCTGTGAGGAGAAGAATATGTGGAAGCAGTTGGAGAATAGTTGAAGAGGACCCTAGGAATAGATTCGAGGAGTAGTGTCCGATCTCGCCATTGTAAGTTACTTTTGTGAGGTTAATAAAAAGAAGTAATTTTCTCGTCCCACCATATGAGGTGTTCAATATTCAATTTTGATTATGTTTTATTGGAATCTCTAACCCATTAATTTCATATATAAGATGCATGTTTGGAGTTTTTTGTTTGTATGTTTATGAATGTAGGTTATCTTTGGGAGGAGACTTGTAGTCAAGGAGAAACTGAACACAAAAGAATCAACATCAAACGTGGAAGTCAAGGTAGAGCAACTAGATCCTTTTACCCTTGTGTTTACAAATGAATAATGTGGTCTATGATGGTATGATGGTAAAAATTAGGATACTATAGATGGTCAAATCTGCATGCATTACAAAACCCTTAGTGCTAGTCCATAGGGGGTTTTCCCACCCACAACAGAATTCTGTTGTGGGTGGGAAAGCCCTCTAAGGACTAGCATTAAGGGTTCTATAATGCATGCAGAAATGACCATCTAAAGTCTCCTACTGATTTGGGAGGAAACTTGCAGTCAAGGAGCAACCAAATGAAAAAGGATTGACATCAAACGTGGAAGTCAAGGTAGATTAACTGGATCCTATTACCATTGTGTTTACATATGAATAATGGGGTCTATGATGGTAAAAATTAGGAGACTTTAGATGGTCATTTCTGCATGCATTATAGAACCTTTATAGCTAGTCCGTAGGGTTTTGTAATGCATGCAAAAATGACCATCTAAATTCTCCAAATGATTTATGAATACAGGTTATTTTTGGGAGGAGACTTGCAGTCAAGGAGCAATCAAACACAAAAGAATCAACATCAAATGTGGAAGTCAAGGTAGAGTAACTAGATCCTTTTACCCTTGTTTTTACATATGAATAATGGGTTCTATGATGGGATGATGGTAAAAAGTAGGAGACTTTAGATGGTCATTTCTGCATGCATTACAAAACCCTTAGTGCTAGTCCGTAGGGGGTTTTACCACCCACAAAAAAATTATGTTGTGGGTGGGAAAACCCCCTACGGACTAGCACTAAGGGTTCTGTAATGCATGCATAAATGACCATCTAAAGTCTCCTACTTTTTACCATCATCCCATGATAGACCCCATTATTCATATGTAAACACAAGGGTAAAAGGATCCAGTTACTTTACCTTGACTTCCACGTTTGATGTCTATCCTTTTGTGTTCAGTTTCTCCTTGACTTCAAGTCTCCTCCCAAAGATAACCTGCATTCATAAATAGACAAACAAAGAACTCCAAACATGCATCTTATATATCAACTTAATGGGTTAGAGATTCCAATAAAATATAATCAAAATTGAATATTGAACACCTCATATGGCGGGATGAGAAAAGTACTTCTTTTTATTAACCTCACAAAAGTAACTTACAATGGTGAGATTGGCCACTGCTCCTTGAATCTGGTCTTGGGATCCTCTTCAACTGTGCTCCAACCACTTCCACATACGCTTCTTCTCACAAAAATGATTGCAAAATATTGGGGCAAGGGGAATAAAAAAAAGGGCAGAGTTTCTTTGCTATTATCTTCCTCCTCTCAAATGGGATCCCTACCTCTTATTTTATAGGCTAGAAGAGGGTATTTATCTGGTTGAGTGACCAGCTATGGGTAGTCAAACTGTTTAGGCAATTACTCAGAAATCTGTATTCCATCTGCAACTTTCAATTTTTTTTTCTTTTGTCAGTATACGCGGGCTGTAGTGGATCAACTAGAGTATACACACATGCAGCAGTGGTGCAGGGCACTTATGCCTTCAAAATGATGGTTTTTAGAAGAGATTTTCAGTACTGGCTTGGAAAAAATGGCAAGTGAGATGGCCTGATGCCAGGTATGCATGTCTGGTGCAAATTATGGTTATAACATATTCCCTCTAATGTGTGAGGTCATAAGAGCATCTGATGGCTGAAATACAATACCAATCTTCACCAACATACGAAGCGAGTGTGAGCCTAGGGACCAGAGTTCAGGAGGTGCCATCTACAAAATAACAATTGTCTCACTGAGGAAGGCATACCCATGCTCAGAATGAAATAAAATCATGGCTGCCAATCAAATACATTACATATCCATGTCATATAACTATATAAAGTGTATTCGCGAGAAATACACAATGGATCTACATATCAAAATAAAAAAGATATACATGTAGAGTATCCATCTTCAAGAAGTAAATGATGCCTGATGTCTAGATATGAGGCCTTCAGAGCTCGAGCAACAACTTCAAAATCTTCATAACTCGGGTACGAGAGTAATATGAGTGTACAAATTCACTACCCAGAGGTCTTCGACGATTCGTTGGGGAACATAATAGAGGATCTTGATGATCAAGCTAAGGACTTCACTGATTTTGAACAAAGACTTGATTGGGCTTTTGGGATGGTCGGGCATGAGGTCAAGAGACAAACTGCAGAAGGGCTGACTCAAGCTTGGTAAAAAATTCCCTTGGACAACAACACCTCAAAATCTCCATGCAGGAGGAAACGCAACACAGGAGGCAATGCAAACTCTCCATATGTTTGGAAGAATAACTCTCCATATGTTCACGATGCAGGAGGCAACACAAACTCTCCATATGTTTGGAATAATAACCAAACGGAGGAGGACATGACACTATGTAGTGATAAAATCTTCCTAAGGTCATATTAAGTCCTAGATCTTGACAAACAAATGGAAGGATGTGCTTTGTCCAAGGGTGAATCATTGTGCTTTCAAAAAAAAAAAAAAATTCCCTTCCTCTTTTTGGGGTATATTTGATCTTTTTGTCTTTTCCAATAATTTTTGGGAAGCTTGAAAAAAAATAAAAGAATGATATGTTACAAAGGAGGAACGAGTGTTGAAAACATACTATCTCCAAGAACAAGGAAGACACTAATGTTCAGAGCAAGAAAACATATGCAAGAAAAGGACACTCAGGAAAATCCCTCCAAAAAAGTGCTACAAGTCTTGCCTATAAGGTATGCTTCAAATGGTTCAGTTGAGAGCAACATGGAGTTGGCATTAGGCCAAAGACACAGGAATGCAAATGTGTTTTACCAAAGGACCTTAAAAATGACCCAAAACTCCAAAACATTCTCAATACCCGAAGCAAAACTTATCGTAACATGCCCTAATAAACTCTTGAACCATACTACATGATTTTCAAGTTAGAAAAAATGACAAAGGGGTCCAAAAAATGACAAAAAGGAGCCAAAAAGTCTATAAATAGAAGATGGCAGCTCATTATTACCATTGCTAATTCAAAAATTGACTAAAAAGCCAAAAACACCCCTTTTTCAAAAGAGTTGATGCCAGGAGATTCAATGGAAGAAAGAAGCCTCTGCTTGGACAAAGTAAGTACATACTATCCCCTCTTGCATTTCAATTTGTCATTTGTGCATTTCTTTTTATTTTTTGAGGGGCACTGACCTTTGAAAAGGTCAGCCCTATGTATATGCGGGTTGTCCTATGACATCATGTGTATGCCCATGTGCAGAGGAAAAACTGTATGTGTTCATACGCGACTGTGTATATTATAGCCCCCATATACCCTTTAGCATGTGGAAAAAATTAGAAGATGTAAGGGTTAATCCCTCCTGAACTTGTGAATTGCAGGATGCATGTTCACTGGAGAGAGAGGGAGCATGACGACATTGATAATTTGGTCGGAGAGGACCATGATGCTACCTTTGCATTGGTGCAATGTTGTTTTTTTAAGTTCTTCTGGTGTCCATTTATGAGGACACAACCTAGGTTACTAAATGCACTGGTAGATTACTAGCACCCATATGCAGAGGCATTCATGCTTGAGGGACAGTCATTGAATCCAATGACTGAAGATATCTACTTTCTGACTGGCCTCTCAAGGAGAGGGGAACCAGTCAACTTCTACACTTTTCCCTCTGGGCCTCACACCATAGAGGAGTTTATTGGACTCCATTGTGAAGCCGACACTAACAAAGTGGGCACTCAGGTGCCGATAAGAAAGATTTCAAACCTATCACTAAAAGTGATATTTTTTCTCATTGAGAGGATCACTGGATCCGCATATTTACATCATGCTTCCCGGGTGCACATGAATTGTGTGGTTCCATGCTTAAATGCACAAATTTTCGACTGGAGTACCACCTTAATAGAATGCATGAAGAGGCAGCTAACATAGTGTTGTATGTGGAGAAACATAAACTTTGGGTTTGGGACTATTTTGTGTTCCTTTTTCTTTGAGAGGGTACCAAGTCTTAGCCCTAGAGAGACGATACCAGGGCATGAGCCCTCTCTCCTAGTATTATGTAGATGGGTGGCATTGTTGTCATGACAGGGTAGGGGGAGGACTATTGAGGCCTTCGACGACAATTTTTTTTCTTGGTGGGCACGACAGATTATGGCCATAAAGGACTACCCCTATGCCAGGATCAACTTTTCCAAATATCCTGACATGCCTGTACTTCTAGGAGAGGAGAGAGGAGAGATGGGTAAGTTCATTTTTTTGTTTTCAAAGTTATTTAATTTTTATGTTTTTTCATATATATCATGTTTTTTGTATACCAGAGTATCTGACACGTATGTATCCGTTATGTGTAGATGTGGGGTTTGTGCGTCTAGTAGACTTTGCGAGGACTAGGTGGCGTCCTCGACCAGAGGTGGGACCATCCGCAACTGGTGGACTAGTAGAGCAGGGGGACCTCCAGCCGAAGAGGCTGAGAGATTTTTGAGGTAGGTGGAGTGGAACCTCACCGCTCTTAGTCGTACAGTTCCTATGGCAGAGATCAATGATCTCCCACCATCCATGCAGGCTCACATTGTTGGGGTACCATAGACCTAGGTCCAAATTTTTCAGCGTTTGGCCAACATCGTTGTTCACTATGGAAGGGCCAATAGGCCCTACCCTTAGTTAGGCTAGACTTATTACGTTCCAAGGGAACCTTATGTATATTTTTTAGGGCATAAGCCCAGTGGCTCTTTACTGGACACATATTTTTTGAGGTGCTCATGCCCACATATGTACTCTGATACTTTGCAATATATATATGTGTTTTTACATTTTTTTGTGTTTTATGGATTGCATTTATTTACAAATGTATTTTACATGTGCATGTGTGTGATTTTTCTTACATGTGTGCAATATTCCAATCTAATATATGATTAGCTAGAGTATCTGTGATTTGATTCAATCTCCTAGGAACATGGATATATGTAATGTAATCAAAGATTCATTCTAAGAGATGTACCCTAAGGAATCACCAATGTAGAGTAAGATCATAAACGTAGTAAAATCCATTTAATTGAGACACAACCAACTGAGCATCTAAGTAGACTCGAAGGTGAGATATACCACACGATAAAGCATCACGAAGCAAGTCTAAGACTACGTTGTATTTGGAAACATTGTTTGTGGCGTCACCTAAACATATACCTCCTGAAGATAGAAACTGGCCTTGAGGTGTAAAAATCACCCAAGCTATGGAAGTAAGCCTCCGAGTGTGCCAGCTAGCGTCATTCGCGAACCCAATGAACACCTATGATTCATTTGAAATTTGCCACAGTGAAAAAGATGACATCAAAAATGACACATCCATAAAACAAAAAAAGACAAAAAATAAAACAACAAAAGTACAAGAACTATACATATGTACAAGAAGTCACCTGAGACAACCTACCTACAAGTAATACTTCTTGAGGTAGAGCCCATTTCTAGGCTCCTCCAAAGTATTTCCCTCAAAGTCCTCCAGACAATAAGCACCCTTCTTTAGAACCTCTTTTATGATGAAAGGTCCGAACCACATGGGTTTGAACTTGCCTGCCTCTAAGGGGTCCTTATATTAGTCATAGACTAAGACAAGGTCGCCTTCAGAGAAAATATGAGGATGAACGGACCGATCATACTGACACTTAAAAAAAAAATTGTGAGCCTCATTAGCCAAGGCCAAATCACGACACTTCTCATTGAGTTGCTCAAGGTATAATAAATGCACTTCAAGTGGTGAAGTGTCTGGCAATAACTGTACTGCCAACTTTAGAGATGAGATCTGGCACTCTATGGGAAATTCTTCTTCCAGCTGGTAAACGAGTTGAAAAGGTGAGAAACAGGTTGCAGTCTTAATAGACATTCGATAGGCCCATAATTCTGAGTATAACATCAAATGCCAATTTCACTTGGCCGAATTGATCGTTCATTGTAGAATTGTTTTAAGAGATTTATTTACAGCTTCCACCTAACCATTCGCTTGTGGGTAGTAGGGTGATGAATTTTATTTCCTCAACCCAATCTTTGATATTAGCTCAGACATCATTTTATTCTAAAAGTGACTACCATGGTCAGTGACAATCTCTCTCGGGACACCGAATCTTGTTATAATMTAGTTAAACAGAAAGAGAGACGCGGTCTCTCTGTCATATTTGAATTTTGGCATAGCTTCGACCCACTTGGTGATGTAGTCTACTACTACAATGATATAAYAGTGCCCCCTTGATAAAGGGGGGTTGCATGTAGTGTAATCAATCCCCCACTTGGTGAAGGGACCAACGGTAATGACGAGAAACATGGGAGTAGAGTGTGTCCTCATCTTTCGAGAGAAGATATGACACTCGTGGTAGTTCTTGACCGATTCAACACAATMTTTGATTAATTTCGRCCAAAATTAACTGGCTCGTAGAATATTTTGGGCTAGGGCCAACCTAGACAAATGACTGCCACATGCTCCAGTGTGGAAATCGTTAAGCATGATTTYTGCTTCTTCATGAGTGAGACATCGGCGAAGGATGCAATATACACCTCGACAATACAAAGTGTCCTCAAGTATGAGATAGTTCTTGGCTTGATGGCATATACGACGATGATCAACACGAGAAGTAGAGGTGGGGCACTTCAAATTCTAGAGATAGACAATTACATATCCATACCAGGGGTCCTAAGACATGACCAAAAACATGTCTCCTTTAATAAGCGACTCTTCAGGCATAACATCACCTGACTCGACCGAAAGTTCCAAGATGAGTTCTGCAAAGACCAACAACTTTTTCGATTTTGCTGAAACAAAATCTAAGTCAAATTACTGGAGGTCAACTATCCATCTACTGATATTTCCACCAATTACTCTTCGTGTCAACACGTACTGAAATGGATTCACAATGGCAATGACAGTGGTCTTGCGAAACAAGTTATAATGACAGAACCGTTGGACATTATGAATTGCTGCCAACGCAAGTTTTTCAATGTGGTAATAATTGAGTTCCGGTCCAACCAGGCCTCAACTTAGGTAATAAATCATAGATTCTGAGAGAAAATGATCCTCCTGAACCAAGACCATATCGATGGTTGACTTTGTCGCAACCAAGTACAATAAGAAATATTTATTATAATTGGGTGGCCAAAGTAGAGGGGAAATCATAAGGGTGCATTTCAACGCTTCGAAAGAGAGTTGAGCGGCATCGTCCCATTGAAAAGGAACATCCTTCTTTAGTAAACTCATAAATCCCTTAGTGATCTCGACATAGTTTGCGATAAAATGCCATAAAAAGTTTTATTTTCCCTGTAAACTCTGAAGATGAAAGATTGTGCATGGTGGAGGCAACTGAACTATTGCCTCAACTTTGAGAGGATCGACCATGATCCCTATTGTTGAAACTATGAAACCTAGAAGATGACTCGACAACACACAAAAACTGCATTTGTTTGGATTCAAGAAAATCTGATAGTAACAACATTTCTCAAGGATAAGTTGGAGGTGTGTGGGATGATCAACTCTCTTATGAGATCGTGATGCTAAATCATCAAGGTACGCCTCGACTATATGTTTGAGATCATGGAAATAAAAAGACATGGCCCGTTGAAAGGTAGCTCCAACATTTTTCAGACCAAAAGGCATCTTCCGATAAGTGAATGTACCCCATGGGAAAATGAAAGTGGTTTTGTGTTGGTCTTTGTGTTTGATCTGTATGTGATTGTATCCCAAAAAACCATCCATGAAAGAAAAGGCCTCGCAACCTGTGCATTCATCGACTATCTGGTCAATAAATGGTGTGGGGAAATTATCCTTTGGACAAGCTTTATTCAAATCATTGAAGCCCATACATACATAAATCATACCCTTTTTTTGTCGACTAGAATGGTATTTGAAACCCATTGAGTCAAATGAATGGGGTAGATAAAACGTTCTTTGAGGAATTTCTCTACTTCAGCCTCAATAGCTACTGCTTTCTTAGGATTGACTGGACGAAGCTTATGCTGGACCAACTTAGTGTCAAGATAAGTTGTGATTTCATGTTCGACGATTCTTGGATCAATGCCTAGAATTTCCTCATAAGACCAGGCAAAAATGTCATAGAATTATCTAAATAAGTCCATGTATATTTGAATCTCCTCGGGGGAACAGTCAGCTCCGACGAGAATATTCTCTACGACGCAAGGGATTCTAGAGATATCAATAGGTATCATGTAAACAATGGTTTCTATATTACTCTCGACGTAAACAATGTGTGTAGCCAAGGGATTGATAGGACAAGACCTATCTTTAGTCATAGTCAAAGTGAATTATCCTGCTTCAATTCTTCTTAACTCTAGGAGGAAATAATATCTGTGATGAAGATCATTCCAGGGTTTTTTTGGACTATTCATTGCTTCAATAATTGCTTCATCTGAAGGAAATACTAAGTCTAAAGAATCAGTATCAGAAAGGGAACCTTAAGCCCAAGTAGGATCGAGAATTGGATCTAACTCCTGTGCGGGAGTTAGATCGGGGTTGGCGAAAGCATACTGGACTATTGAGTACACAAGTTCTATCGTGGACAAGGGAATGGACATACCATCGTGCCCTATCCCTTCCATCATGGCTGATGGGGAAGGAAGAATCCACGGATCATTGAAGTAGGTCATACGAAATGACGAGACTTGAAAAAACTCAACCCTAGGCTGGTCTGAAATGAACTTAACATCAACGAAAGGAGGCGGGTAATAAAAAGTACCCATCAAAGGTGGGCATAAACCAACCCCTATGTTGAGGATGTCTAGTTGAGGGTTATCAATAATTGGGACCATGGATGGCCCCAATGAAGGGTCAGGATGGGAGAAAGACAACTAATCAATGGTCACTATCCAACCTTCATGTGGAAACAACAAGACCCAGAAAACTGTAGCGATCACTGCTTGCATAGCATAGGTCAAAATCCTTCCTAACAGAATATTGTAGTCGAGAGACGCATCGACCACTTCAAACTTGACGCACACAATCTTCCCCCCTAACTGCATGAGAAAAGAAGGGATCATGCCATGTGGTCGAAATGAATGACCGTCGAACGTCGTAAGAAGAGTAGGTGACATAGACAAAACAGGTTGTCCAATGGCCTTCCAACACACCAAAGACATCATGCATGTCGAGGCACCCTCATCAACCACCGTGTGGAAAATATTTTAAGTAAACGTTTTCATGGCATAAGCCACTACTATCTGAAATGCTACGTGGTAAGGGAGAAGAGGTTTTAAGTTGATCCTATCAAGCATGATCGTACCTGTATTACAAGTCTCAGCAGATCCTAGGGTGACTAATAGAGCCTTTCTCTGGGAAGGGCAGGTATGGAGGACCTCTAAAGTAGGCATCGCACAAGGGGTTTGAGACAAATACTCCACCACAGATTATTTTTGGGCGGCCCTTGCATTTGAATTGTGAGAATATTTCTTGAACGCACCTTTTGGGATGTGTGTCATTGTTTCTCCCAACATATTCTTGATCTGGAGAGGAAGAGGTGGGTTTTCAACTTCTTTACTCTTCTCAGAGGTGTTTGGCATTCCGTAATCATGCACTCTAGTCGATATATAGGCATCACCTTTCATCATATACACATTTGCAGATGAAGAATTACTCAAATATGGAGGGGGTCCTTGAATTCCCCCATCCATGCTCGAAGAGGCTTGAGTTAAAGTTTTCCGATGTTGAAATTGGTCCATTAACATAGCAGGTTGTTGATGTGCCAATAAATTTTGGGCCTCTGCAAGCTGAGGGCATTGGTGAGTTGGGTGGTCTTCCATGCACAGGTTACATGGATACTTCGACTTCTTCTTTTCAGTGTTTACCCCACTAGTATTATTAGTAGGTTTCTTATCCCCCTTACCCTTCTTTCATTGTTTCTTCTTTCCTTCAAGCTATTGGGTGACCTTTGGGTTAGTAGATTGCACACTGTGTACATTCAACGTTTGTGTAGGGGGAGTAGCTAGACCAGTGGTCTGGCTGGACGCTTTCTGTTGTATCGACAATTGTTGTAATTGTTTTGACATCTGATCATCAAGCTTCATTTGTGCTGAACCGACAATACCATCGGCATGTGGCCAAACTCTCTATCTGGTCTTGTCAAGTATTGACCATGGTGCATCTGGAAAAATTTCATAAAGTAAACTAGACTGAGAGTAAATCAGCTCTAGCTATTGAGCTCTCATTATTGCATCTTCTTCAGAAAACACTCCTGACATTGCGACGTCTTTGGATAAATGGGGTACCAAATACTTAAGGAACCACTCAAGAAGGAATGCTGGTGGGACTAATACTTTTATCAAACTCTTCCGGTGTCTCCATTCTCGGATGTGATGTTGGACCTTGACCAAGTTTTGGAATAATCTTGGTCATAATTGACCTTTTTTGGGACTTCGACAGCTTGTCAAAGATGGATCTCCAGACGAAGCAGAGATCACAAGATCTTGGCCCACTTTTGGGCCCATGTTTGGTTTTGGGAATATGTAATGGGAAAGGGATGTCAGCCCGTGGGTTTACCCACACTTAGGCCCATTTTGTATGTATAAATAGAGGGGTAATAGAGAAGAATATCATATCTAGGTGATATAGGCTAATTTCCAAGGGGGGATCTGTGTGATCAAGAGTTTTGTGCATTCCATATAGACTTGTAGAGCTTAATGCAAGTCCTTGTGTGAAGGTATAGAAGGCTTTGTGCTGAAAGACAAGGAAGAAGGATCCAACAAGCTGCACATATTGTTTGTCCTGTGTGAAGTAAGGGTTTCTATGGCTCTGTACTTGTAACCGATTAGCTGATGATAATAAATAAGAAGAGTTGGTGGACATAGCTCCAGAGTGGGGCTGAACCACGCAAATCTGTGTGTTATGCTTTGTGCTTTGACTTGATGTGTTTATCCCTACTTTTGCAAAGTGCTTTGATATATTTAGATGGATATACTTATGCTTTGTGTGTCATTAGATGTGTATGAATAGTAGATCTGATATGTATGAAGATGATTAGTGTTGATCTACTGGATCTCATCTATTTTACTATTGCTAAGTACGAATACACCTAAGATCTAAGTGAATGTTGTGATGCTCTGTGTTATCTATGAAGAATAATAAGGGTTGAATATTGATGAGTGATCAATGTTAAGTTCTTTGTAAGAAATATAATCATAGACCTATGTCCCAGCTAAGGTTTCATACATCTGAGTCCTGCAACCAACCCCACTTCTACCTTGAGTGAGACTTCATCTGCTTCGCATGTGTTGCTAAAAGGGCTTGTAGTTAGGGTTTTTTTGGTGCTCTCTTTGAGTGAACCCTAGGTCTGCCCCTATGCACCAACAAATGGTTCGATTGCTGGGACTTGAAACTATGATTGTTGGGAACTGAGGAAGAAGAATCTTTATTCGTCCTGAAACTAGGGAAGCTCTGTGCATAGATCTGTGCCCTAGTGCGCAGTATTCCACTTGATCTGAAAATCTCTGTGCTAAAGAAAGAAGGCTAGATATGAAGAAAAGAAGCAAGATCTGGATTCTTTATTCACTAAGAAAAGTAAAAGTGGAAGTTTCTAAAGAAAAGAGGTCAGATCTGCGGAAAAGAGGTAAGATTTGTAAGCCCGGTGTTCTAATAAAGGTAAGAATAGTTAAAAGTTTTTAGATCTGGAAGTTTTGTACTCTGTAGAAGTAAGATAAGTGGAAATTTTTGTTTCTAAAAACATGAATCTAGGTGTGTTTAATAGATTCCATCCTAGCTTGAAAACTAGGGCTCTGATAGATGAAAGAAAGTTTAATATGAATAAATATGATAAGCATAATGAAATATATGTTATACCTATGCATAGAAAGAATGTTTGGACTAACAAATGGATGCAGGATCCTAGAAGTAATTTTTTGCAGGCTAGCTACCATGATCCTGGTGTGCAGTACAAAAGAATTTGGGGAACATTTAAATGAAAGAGAGGGTTAACCCTCTGTTACAGTTGCAGAAGACCAGGACATATTGCTAAGGAATKCCCTGGTGGAAGATCTAGTGGCCTATGTTGCAAAGATTTGGACCATGAAGTGTTGGATTTCCCTAAAATGATTGCTAAGCTTGAAAGAATGAATCTGAATGAAGAAAACCCTAAGGMAAATCCAGAAATAGTAGAACCCCAGAAGGAATCAGAGAAGGTATTGCTATAKATGAAAGACACCTTGAATGATCACCGACATGTTAGGCTGTCAGAGATATTTAAAGAAAAAGAATGTATCGAGGTAAGAATAGGAGACTTTGACATTGACTGTGTTCTTGATGAAGAAACACAAGTGAACATTATGCCAAAGAGAACTTGGGAAGCTATAGGAAGGCCTGCTATGATCCCTTCATTAAGAGGAATAGGGATATTCAGAGGAAAACTGGTAAACCTATGTGGAAAGATCACTCATATATCTATGAATGCCAATGGAACTTCGACTAAAAAAGATTTTGAGATTACTAAATTTATTGAGGACAACACCCTATTTACCATGTTGTTAGGAAAGCCCTAGGTTGATAATGATCAAGCTAGACAAAAGAAAGAAGAAGAATTTTTGGAACAACGAAAACAAGAGTTAAAAGCTTTCATGACTAGAAAGATCGTGCAGTTGATTGTAGAACAGGAAAACAGATTGAAGTTATTTGACACTAGAAGCCCAAATGTCAACACTGTAAGAGCATTAGAGGACTCACAAAATATTGAAGTATATGTCTCAGATATAGAAGAAGTACTACCCCTGAGTCTTAGGAGAGAATCTCTTCAGTGTGAAGAGACTATGTCCAAGAAAAATAAGAATAAGAATGGGAAGAGACTCATCGAGATGAATCTCACTGGAAAGAAGGCTAGGAATCTAAGTAAAAAGAGAGCTAAGATGGACAGGCTACATAAGATTCCAGAGGGAGCCTCGCAGAAGGAAAACTTGCAGAATTTGAACTTCGTCGAGATATTAGACCAATGACATAGGCCACTTCACTGAGGAGAAGCAATATATCCATTGGAAGCCGATATAACCATTCAATTGCCACTCCAAATGTGTCGGAAATAATTGATGGTTTGCCACTAGACCGTTAGACCGTGCCATAACGGAAAAAACACGAGTTAATGACGCCTCATACCCATTGCTAAGTTTCTTATTTAGTCTTTTGCGCCACGCACCAAGAATACTTTTTATAACTAAGAATTTGAGCCCAAAGCCTAAGATTATTTTGCACTGTGATCATTGCCTTGTTCCCATACCCTTCATTGCAGTCTATGAATTCAGTTCACACCCGATCTAATTGACCCCGAGCCTGTATGTCAGATGAGCTCAACACTGCAGAGAAAATATTCGAAGAAGTTTTGATTGACTTAATGACTGAGAGAGTCATGTCAGAGTGAGGGTTATCTACAGGAATCCAAGCATCATTGACAAGAGGACTGTAGGCCTCTCCTTCCACTATTCGCATCGGTCCATCCTGGTCGACTGATGAGAAACTGACAAATCAGAGAGACGACATCGCAAACTCCAAGCTTATTCTGCACATTCTACCAGCTTACCTACCATCTCTGAGTGGCGCCATCAATCATGACAGTGTACCTTGAGACTTCGAGTATACTTTGATCACCGCATACCTTCCAAAAGGGATGTGCGTAGTTCGTGTCGATCAGGATAAGCTCACAACACTAAATTTAGTCACTTC
This sequence comes from Picea mariana, assembly GCA_032191745.1. Taxonomy (NCBI): domain Eukaryota; kingdom Viridiplantae; phylum Streptophyta; class Pinopsida; order Pinales; family Pinaceae; genus Picea; species Picea mariana. The sequence continues at coordinate 54,068 of JASDQU010754650.1, forward strand.
AACCTTGGAGATCATAAATCTTACAGCATGTTATCCCCACATAAGTACTTAACCAGGACCAAAGGACAAAATTCCAATATTATCCCGTAGTCATGGACCCAGAACCTCACGCAGTACACACTATTCAATCTAGTGAAGATATCGCACTTCAACATACACTAGGAAGTCAATGCATGCATCAAGTTACTATTGTTCTGCTATCATGGAGGATACTTATGGTTGAACCGCTGCATCGCTGTGGATCTGACCTTGATCAATTGGATCACTGGATTAGTATGCAAGGCCCTGACCCACAAGAGTTTTACCCTGGAAAGACCTTAGACCGAGTATTAGCATAGAGGATTAAAGAAACTTATGGCGATGTCAAGAAGGGCATGTGAGGCTACAAGGTAGCCTCTATCTAGAGTGGCGCAGTGTGCCTTGCTTTTCAGCTGATCACGGGCAAGCTAGTTCGCAAGAACAGACCAACCCAAGTGAATGGATTCGTAGTTGACCTTGCAGGAAAGTGCACAGAGGGACTACAGATGAACTGGGCATAGTACCTTGTAAACCAACTAGAGCTTGATTGAAGAGAAGTGAAAGACCAAGGGTATGAGTTCCACTTTAGCTAGTTTCTCATATTGATCACTTTCATCACTTGGGAGCTACCAAAAGGTGCCAATTTCCTAGATATCAAACCCTTCGAACCAGTGGCCATGAAGCTTTGTACGCTATGGTACTCTGACAAACTGAAAAAGTAGTGGCAGTTCAATGCCCTCTCCCACACCTATTACAACCAATTGAAGATCGCAATCCAGTCTACACCACACATCACCCCGAACACACTTCATAGGTTTAGACCCTTGATGAAATTCAACATGGACTGCCACTTCACCTATATTACAGTGCATGATGATGAGCATAAACAACAACTCTAGTCATATTAAAAGTTGATAGAAGATGACTTGGAGGAGATTACCAAGGAATGGTTGGTGAACCTCCTTGTTCCAGCAGGCCCTGCAGAGATATCCAATGTGGTTAGCCCTAAAACTATGCTAGACACACTTGGGCCATGCAAGACGAAGAAATATGAAGAAGTGCAAGATGTCCATAGCACATCGACGAATACCACTTCGATCTCACCTCATCATGGAGAGTTAGGTGGCACATAAGTTGAGAAAAACAAAGGCAAAGTTACTCCACCTAGAGAGGAGGAGGATCCATCTAAGAAAAGAAAGGTTACCCCACCAAAGCCTTCGTCTCGGAAGAAAGTTAAAGCCACTAGGACTACGTTTAAGACTACCCTCACCCCAGATGACTTTGACTTCTTATTCGTTGTGATGAATGAGGCTTCACTGGAGATCGCAGAAAGGAAAGAAGTGAAGAAGGAGGAGGTATTGATCCAAATCAAGGGTGAACTTCAAGAAGTGTAGCAGGCCCTACAGTCTAGCCACGCAGTTTCTACTGCACCCTTGACAATTGGAATAGAATAACCAGGAGATGAGCCAAACCAATTGCACCGGATCATCAATAAAGTTGAAGCTTGCCTTTGACGAGCTCAGGAAGAGACAATGTAAGCCACCCAAGCTTTGGTGTAGGCATAGGAAGATATGCTAGACCAGTACAGTAATGCAGAATGAGAAAAACTAGCCCTGCAAACAAAGTGGGAGAAAGAGAAAGAAAAGCTACAATAGCGCAAGGAGCAGTTGCTCACAGAGCAACTCGAGATAAAGGAATTGGTCAATAGAGAATTTTKCTCTATGATAAACATCAAAGTCTAGATAGAAGAACAAGTTCCACAGCAGGTGGCACAACTGGAAGGAGTGATCCAGCAGCTTCAATAGCACATCGCAGATMTGGAACTTCGTACTATGCMYGAGACCCCTCAAGATATAAGAKACCTAAGAGAGGCAACTTCCTGCAGCGTAGTTGGTATATTGAAATCCCTTGAATTGGAATGCAAGAAGTTGACTTCCAGGAGTGCTCAGACATAYGATACCCTCATGGAGATTCCATAGTTGCAGGCATTGGAGTCACAACTCCAAGAAGAAAAGAAGCATGCAAATATGTTACATGCATAGTTGAAGGCCTTGTCACCAGTTGAAAGAATTAAGAGGTTTCCAAAGAAATGCACAACCCAACAATAGATCCACACGATTCACATCAAAGTGATGGAAGTCTCTCAATGACTTCAACCAGTCCAAGAGAAGGCATGTCAAATATTCACTGAAGTTGAAAACTAAGGAGTAGAACTTGAATAGGTTGTGAGTGCAACAAAACAACACCTATAAGGACCAGTCAATGATGCAATCGTTCAGGACTTCACTGAGCAGTAGGTAGTATCACTACAGAAGGTTGAAGCAGCTCAAGCCAAGCTTGAGGCATTCGAAGAAGAATTTATTAGACCAGAGTGACTCGGGACGAGTCACAGGTCAGTGTTGGGGGCTTATTGACCTTTGACCAGGTTTTGGAATAATCTTGGTCATGATTTATCATTTTTGGGACTTCGATAGCCTATCGAATATGGAGTGCCAAATGAA
>JASDQU010754651.1:13707-29766 GCA_032191745.1 Picea mariana
TACTACATAAGAGACTTGGATAACATGTTAATCAACTGAAAATACATGTAAATGTAATATCTCTAGTATAGAAAAAAAATAATAGCTAAGAAGTAAACTAACTTAATAGATACTATCCTACTGGGCGACAACACCCTTGTTGGTTGTGGAGCCTAATTATCTTCTTGATTCATAGGTCTTTATTTTCAGCCGTGTTTATACCCCATGAAGACTTTATAGACCAGGGGAATGTACATGCCTCCACACAGGGAGTGCAGATGGGGGTTACCCCCTCTGTAGGGTCCAAGGGAAAGAGGGCCCCCGAAGGAAAAATTGCCTTGTAAATGTATATTGTAATTTCATTGTAAATGTAACACCCTGTTTCCCCCAGATTGTAAATATAACTGAACTGGCCAAGGACTATGGCAAAACTCATAAGTATGAATATGTGCTGTAAATGGACCTGCAGGAAGAGGTCGATGAATGTAAATGATAGTTTGAATTTATTGCATAACTGCTGAGAGGGGATGTGCGGAAAAGAGACCACGATGGTGGTGGAGGGCACCTTGAAAGAGGGGGCATTAACTTCCACCAAGAATTAAAATACCGTATTTGGACTCCACTGGCCCGGAGAACCAAAAGCGGCTCGCTAGCCCTGAAATTAATGCCTTGCAGGCCGGTAGGTTGATGGCTTGATGAGGGATGGGGAGGTGAACTGCCTATCCGTAGAGCCATCATGAATGACCAGCGCAAGGGTAATCGAGCCACACGTTACCTCGTGAGAGGATAAGGCGTATGGCTGAAACGATTGAAGAGGGCAGACGTGAGGGGAACTCTAGAGTTCTATGCAGAGTGAGTGATCGCAGAGAGGAGGGAATTGCAAGCTTCGCTCCTGGACACTGGCGGACAGAGAGACGCAGGTCTCAGGACATCGTGGTCTCGGCTCGGGGGTGGCTAGTGGTAAATCCATTAGGAGTCATTACGCCTACGGTTGGGTGGAAACGAGCACCCCTCTCAGTAGTTGCTTTTCGTTGCTGAACTTATTTTCGATAAGTGTTTTTCTTATATTGCATCATGAATTTATATGCTGTCACATGTATTCATAGACTTGTGGATTTGTACATGTATTCCTGTGTAGTAATGTCTGTGTAGTAATCGACGATAAGGAGTAGATATTAGTTCACAGAACTATGAAATTGTAAAGGATTGCAGCATGAGAGTGTTCACGTAATGTTTGATATGAATGAGTTGATATAGGCTTAACACCGAGGAAACTGTGTTTGGTTTACATTGACAAATGAATCTAATCATGCCCAATCGTTCTTGGGAAGTTGTCTTCCTTTATCTGCTTCCGGGAATACCCCGGTAGGGATCTCCTCACCGAGACTTCCTCCTTGGAAAGGTTCACTAAGAACCCAGAACAAGAAATCGAACGCACAGGCCTTATTAACCCTGCACGAGGAGGAACGATTCTCTTAAGGTTCCAAGATAGTAGTGTTGTGAGGAGTGACCAGTCGACGGATGAGATCTCGTCGGAGGAACCATAGTCATTCACGACTATTAGATTGACGAAAGTAACGCAAGCGTTACATGCTTTTCCCTCTCTCATCGTGAGCAATGAGAAATTGGGATCGTAAATCCCAAGACCCAAAAGAACGAATTTGGACCGTTAGATCTCGGTTCACATTTCCCGTCAGCCGTTGGATCCGGAGGAGCTGCACAGGGGTTAAGCGCAGGGGTGGGCATGCGAGGAAATGATCTAAGCCATCAGATCTGGAGTAGAAATACCGTAAATCGTTGAATCGGGAATAGTTGCACAGAGTATAGCCTCTGGCAGGGACACGTGGTAGAGACTCCCGAAGAGTCGGAGAATGGGGAATCGGGGTTCCCGGAGAAAAGAGATTCATGCACAAGGAAATCGCGATACGCGATTCTCCGATACAATTAGGACCGTCCATCATTTGAGGGACACGTGTCAGTGGATCTAACACAGTCGGAATTCGGCATATCGGGGATTTCGTGGACATGAAACCTTTGCATTTCGAAACTGCGAAGTCCGAAACCGCGAAACAACGAGAGACGATAAAGACCATCCATCATTTCGGACGCGTGTCAGAACCTGGGAAAGAGTCGGGAATCGGGGAATCAAATTATTTGGGCACACAAAAATCATGTCACACGGAATCCCGATATGTGATTTTCCGATGAGATCGGGACCGTTCATTCTTAGGACACGTGGCAATGATCGGAGCCATCGGGAAATCGTGAATCCCGTGGACGAAGCATCTATGCTTAATGAAAGTGCGAAATGCGATTTCTCGATAAGTCAAGAGATAGAGTTGCCCACGGAAGGGTCAACGGTGGACAGATGGCATCGAGTATCGGGATATCGTGAAATTCGTGGACAAGGTGTCCATGCACTATGAAATCGCAAACCCCGAAAGCCGACGCAATTAACTTAAACTCTTCGATAAAAATGATTAATTAACGGATGTTTGATTAGGGCTTAATCACATCACGAAATCAGAGATCGGGGTTTTGGGGAAGGTTATACGGCGGTGGTCCTATGGTAAATGGTCACATGGGCTATTGTATAGCCTAGAGGGCTAATGTGTTAGGGGCATATCGCGGAATTGGAGAGTCGCGAGTTCTGAGGACTCGTGAGTTACGACATCGGAAATCCCGAAACTCTGATAGGAGTAGCCCCGAAAGAAGGTAAGACCACGTTCATAAAGACAGTGAATCACAGGCTTAGCCTAGAGAGCGAATGCTTAGGGAGCGCTTCGGGATTCGGAGGATCGCGAATTATGGGGGTGAATGAATTTTGACCTTAGAAACCCCGAATCCCGATATTGAACCAGGGATTGGCACTTCGCTAATGAGGGTTTCCGGAGTTTCCCCATTGTGGGAGCTTAACCCCAAAAATTTTAAAAATACTGATATTGGGTTTGTTACAGTAAATCTGGACCGTTCACTATAAGGTCGTAGATCTGACGGTAGAAGTTATGTTAGGGTTGTTGTCATAGAAGGAAACCATTTTTAATGAGGGAAATTTATTGCGACTATGTATCATTGCAAATATTGTATTCTGAGATAGGAGAATATGAGAGAAAGAAGATGAAGTTACAATGGGTGTGTTGTATGTTGTATCCCTTCATTTGCTGGGTAATAATAACAAAAGGACCTGACAATTTCTCTGGTGGACGTAGCCCACACTGGGTGAACCATGTATATCTATGTCTCTATTGCATTGTGTATCTTTTGTGTTTTATTTCCACATTTTATTTTATTTTATTGCTCCGTGATCCTGTTTTTCTAACCACTAGTATCAGAGAAAAAGGTAACTCGCAAGAAAAGAGGGTTCCTGGTTCGAGTGGGAGAAATGGCGGAAGATGGAAAGTTTAGGGTCAAGAAATTTAACGGAAAAAACTCTATGGATGATGCAGATGGAAGATTATTTATATCAGAAGGATCTATTCCTACCATTAGGTGGAATAACAAAGAAGCCGATGACCATGAAGGATGAAGAATGGGAGGTTCTTGACAGAAAGGCACTAGGAACGATACGGCTGAGCCTGACAACATCGATGGCTATCAATATTTCAAAAGAAAAGACAACGAAGGAGATGATGGACACATTAGCTAAAATGTATGAAAAACCCTTGGCATCCAATAAGGTATTTCTAATGAAGATATTATTTAATATGAAGATGTCAGAAGGTGGGTTTGTTGCAGATCATTTAAATGAATTTAATATGGTTACTTATCAACTAAGTTCTGTAAAAGTGGACTTTGATGATGAGGTCAGGGCTCTTCTAATCTTGTGATCATTTCCATAAAGGTGGAATGACTTGGTCATGGATGTAAGTAAATTTTTCTCTGGTTCAAACACTTTAAAATTTGATGATGTTGTTGGTGTTATCCTTAGTGAGGAAATGTGATGGAAAATCATAGGTGAGACATCAGGTAATGTGTTGAACCTGGAGAACAAGGGAAGACACAAGGATGAGGAAAGGGCTCATGGAATTGTGGGAATTCTAGGAAGGGTGGATCTAAATCCAGATATGGAAAGATAGAGTGTTGGAATTGTGGGAAGAAAGGACATCTAAAGAAATACTGCAGATATCCAAAGAAACAAAGAGATGGACAACATGAGAAAAACCAGGAAGAAATTGTAACAGGTAATGTGTTACAAGATTCTTTGATTCTTTTTGTAGATAATATTTCTGAGTCTTGGGTAGTAGATTCAGGGGATTCATTTCATGCCAGACCCCATAGGAAACATTTTCTATATTATGTTCAAGGTGATTTTGGATAGGTTCATTTGGGTGATGATGCACCATGAAAAATTGTTGGAATGGGAAAGGTAAAAATAAAGCAAAGCAATGGAAACCAATGGTTGTTGAAAAAGGTAAGACATGTTCCAGATCTAAGGAAAAATATGATTTCAATAGGGCAGTTGGAAAGTGAAGGTTGTATATCCATATTTACAGACAATGTGTGGAAGGTCACCAAAGGATCATTGGTGATAGAAAAAGGATAGAAGGTAGGTACATTGTATTTATGTATTGGTAATACTAACTCTTCTATCTCTTTAGCTTCTACAAGAGTGGATACAAAACTATGGAATCATAGGTTTTGACACATGAGTGAGAAGGGGATGCAGATACTTCAAAAAAGAAATTTGTTGCTAGATCTTAAACAAATTGATTTGTATTTCTGTGAGCATTGTGTTTATGGAAAATAGAAGAGAGTCAGATTTATCAGAGTCGAAAAAGAAAAGAAGAGTGAAATGTTAGAGCTTGTGAATACAGATGTATGGAGACCAACTCATGTGTTGGTTGATTATCTGAGTTATACCTTTAACATGATTGACCCAAGTTCAGGTCTACTAGGGATCCAACAAAGCCTCTAAAAATATTGTCCCTCTTGGAAAAACAGAAGGCAACGCAGTACATAGAGTGCACTGCGTAATCTCACCCGAGATAGTTCCATGGGTGGCTGCAACGCTCAGGTGCTTGCAACTTGGGAGTGATTTGGGATCTGGGATTGTACTATGTGATCTTCAGTCAATTACTATATCATTCATCTATCTTAGTTATTCTGTCATTCTTTATTCATGCATGTAAATCAACAGATCTAACTACTTCATCAAAACATGCATCTAAGATCTAATCATTGACAACAAAGACATAAACAATAATCATTTCACAAAACACGTGATTTACTGTGGTTCACCCCCTCCTGGGTTATGTCCACAAAGATTTGGATCTTAAGTTATTTTATTATGGTTCTGTTAGATATTGCGCCATGTGCACTACAACTCCATTCATACATTCAGAACATAGACTCCACGACCTTTACAAGGATGAATAGATCGCATCAGGATCCTCATCCTACGATCTAACCCTCAAGTTCTAGTTACTTTCCCCTCCCACAAATCAACAACTTACAAAAAGGTATAGGATAATAGTTGTGTTACAGACCTATTACTATATCTCACGCGAGTAACCTCTGTCAAAACCATCCCCCCCTAGACCTCCTCGCTGTCTATTTATATCTATTCTTGGCTCATCAACCATTACATTTTCTTACCAAAACCCTAACCTAGTTAGGTCTTTTTGCATGCTGGCCTTGCACACTTTTCTCCTCTACATGCATATTTTGGTTCGCTGCTTTTCCTGCTAGTTGTATTTCTTTCCCTTCTTCTTGCATGCGCACCTAGCATGCTTTTCTGCCAACTATCTTTCCTCTTTGTCGTTCCCTTTTCCCAAAATGGGCCTATTCCCAACAGGCCCCCAACATTGACATCATGACTCATCCCAAGTCACTGCTTGACTTATGCAACTGTCATTGCTTTCTTCCTGCTTTGGATACTGCCTGTTGTAGTGCGTCATATATTTCCGTTAACCACTGGAACTGCTGTTGAGACTAAATTCTCTTTTTGACCATAGTGGTGACCACCTATTTTGTGATAAGAGACTGTAACATCTCTCCTCCCTTGGATTCTATATGCTCAATGTTCTTCTCAACTGCATTGCTCTCCATGACTAGCTACTTCGCCTTTTCTTGCAGAGGCTCCAACAATGGATGTCTTGTTGTCTTTTGTTCTTGCAATGCTTTCTCTTCCAACTGCAGAGTCTTTAATTCATTGGCGGTCTTGATATTCTCTGAAAATGACACTGTTTTCTGTCACTTCTTCACTTGCACCATTATTGTGTGGATCTTGGTTTCCTTCTCTTGTATTTTCTGGAGTCTCCCATCCTTTAGTAGGTGAGTCCAAAGTTGCGCACTCTTCTCTAATAGTGCAATGATTGTCTATATTCTTTGTCTGATGCCCTCCGTAGCTTATGTTTCCTCCTGCTCGCAATGCGCTTTAACTTTTGGAGGAGTAGTGGGTGTGACAGACTCCTCCATCTCTTTAATATTCTCCTTATATTCCTAGATAGTCTGCTCTATCCTATGCAAATTCTCTTTTGATGACCCTGCCTCCTCGTTTGTGTTTTCGGGAATTGCTTGAAACATCATGTGGATTTGATGCTCCATCTCTTTCACTTTTTGTTGTGCTTTCTCTTTCCATTGCGCTTCCAAGTTGAGGGATTCCTTGATCGAGATATTCTCTATTTGGGATACCTGTAGGTTTGTGGTGTCCTCTCTTGCTTTTGACTGAATCTCCTGCGCGACACTCACATGAAGTTTATGCAACACTTTTGTTGGAATCTTGGCTAATGCCACATCCAATGTCTTGATGTCTTTGAGGGGTTTCAGTGTTGTTTCTTCATCAATGAACATCATCTCTGGCATGATGATGAAATTGGCGCTTGCCTCCATTGCAAACTACATTGTCTCATGCACGAGCACTCCTTCCTTAGCTTGCGTGGGTGTTTCTTTTGGTGCCTGTTCTACCTTATTCCTTAGCTGCTCCAACACAATTTTTACCTCTTGCACTTGATCTGCAATTGAAGACCTATGCTTCTCCACATTCTCCCATACTTTGGACAATCTCTCCTCGACTTCTATCGCCAATAAATCCACATCATCCAGGGTTAGTGATATATGGCTCAGTGGATTATGGGCCTTCACCTTTTTTCGACCACCACTGGTGTGCTCCCCTGGCAGCTTATCCTGGGTGGCTAATGGCTCGAGACTAGTGGGCCGATGGGTATCTCCTCCTGCAATGGTTGGCCCCGTTTCACCTGCCTTAGGAATATCCTAGGTTCCTATCCCTTGTTCTTCCTCCTCATGGATTTCCTGTGCCCCTGGGCCTGTTTCTTCCATGCGCACTTCTTCCATTGAGTGTATTGGTGGTTATTTTGTGCATGGTGGAGCCTGTGTAGAGCCCCTTGGTGGTATATTCTATTTTCGTAGTTTCTTCTTGGCTGGGGTGCTTCCCCACTATTGGCCTTGGGCACTTATCTTTTTAGTTTTGACCCCGTTGGTGCCTATTTGGTGCGCTAGGGCTGGTCTTCCCTGTGTCTGAGTTCGTGAACTTGGTACCATGGTTGGAATCTCTGGTACCTTCCATTCTTCGAGCCACTCCTGGAACTCTCTCTGGATTTACTCCAGCATGATGCAGTAGTTTAGTTGTATCCATTCCTTGTATTTGTCTCACTTTTCTTGCATCCATAAACTATGGCGCATTTCCCTAAAGTTGGAAACCTATCCAAACTCCTGGACAGTCTCTATGAAGTACCTCACAAGCATGTTTGTGTTTGTCTTCTTTCTCTTGGGGTCTATGCTGCTACATTGTGATACGTATCTTGTTGCACCACATTTCCCTAGTCTCTCCATATACTTGCTATAGAATGGTTCTTTCCAGCCAATGAGGCTAATGAGGATGAGTAGCCATTAGTAGTGGAACTCATAGCCCCAGTCCTGTGTGTCAATTGTAATCCTCCAAGAATGAATTCATAAGGTATGGGCCCCAGCTCATCGAGCTCCCCTTTGCGCACTACGCGGTAGTGGTGACCACACCGGATGACAATTCCTCTTTGCGACACTTCCACACTAGTTTGCATCCGAGGAGTCTATTGGAAAACCTTGTCGTAGGATCATTAATGTCACTTATCCTAATTCCCCTCTTACCTCACTCTGCACCATACTTAGCCTTAATCTCATTTGATATGGCCTTAGCTCTAGTCTTATCCTCCAGGTATTTCTCTATCTTTTCCCCATCTGTGGATAGCCCTGTGATTCCTATGATGAGTTCCACAGTGATAGGCACCAGCCTATCCATCCATAAGATTCCGCCATGCACTCATGAAAGAAGTTTCTTGAAAAATGCGTTGATATGATTATCCCTCCCAAAGTGTGGGACATTCATTAGATTCATGATGACTCTATTGTAATGCCCCAGGATGCATTGCCTCGGCTCTAGCACTGGCATGCCTGATGAACCTTCTCCCCTGCTTTCCAAATAGTTATGGGATGCCAGGTATGGAAATTTAGTCACATTCGCTACGTCATGGTACGAGTACTTGATGGTAGTCACTCCACTGACCATGTCATAATCAATGTGCACCCCTCTCAGAATATTTGGCAGAACCATGGTCCCTTCCACCTGTGGTTGTGACCCTCTGTGCACGTTTCTCTCAGCTTGGACCTTATTTTTGGATTTTGGGGATGAGGTACCCACCTATGGTACACCCTCATGTACTGTTGCCTTTCCTACCTCTAGTTCATGGCTCTGTGGCGTTGAACCCATGGAATTCTCGGCCTGTCGTGACCCTTGTCTCCTCGAAGTGTCAGACTCAATTCTTTCATGGTCCTCCTCCATCTTCCCGACCTCCTGCGCTGGGTTCTTCTCCTCCTCTATCGTCATCAGGTTTGTTTCTTACTCTGGTGTGGATTTCATACACATCCACCACTACGAGTGTCGCTTGCTCCCTTATGTCTGTCATGTGAGTATTACTTTGTGTGTTCCTGCCAACCCTATCCGACTCTCCAACTCAGGGTGGTGACATTGCGACATGGTCTAAGAAGTAAATCGACGAACTCAATGAATTCTTGGTTGAATTTTCACTCTATGGCTCTTTCACTTGGCTCTACATTCTTCTCCTTAGCAATTGACACAATGATTTTATTTTCCCCCCTTTTTCTGACTTTATAGCGGGACAACAAAGTGACAACTACTCTACACTGACAGTTGTCCCTTTTTCACTTTTGACGGCGTGTCTTGTGCATGGGAATGTTGTACGTGTTAACTATTGTCCTTTGTGTCTTGTTTTCGAACTTTCCCCTTTCTTTCGTGCTACAATATTTACCTCTGTGTACGGACTGTCGCAATTTCAACCTCTATTTCCAGCTGCGCCTGAATTCCACAGCTGTCATTCTATGAATCGCCATGCTTTTTGACCGTTGGTCATTTTTTCAGTGTGCTAGGCTTTTTGAGCGCGCAAATTCCTAGGCTTCTATACCCTTTTCTTCTTGCATAGTATTCGTATTTTGTTTCCCTGAATCAATGAATTGTGCACGTGGACTCTTTTTCCTTTTCGTCGCACTGATTTTCTCCCATACGCGTGTGAATTTCTGCACGGTTTTTTTTTTTTTTTTACGTATTGCACGATAAATGTCAATTTGTGGGTGGTCGACTGTCCTTGTACAACTTCAGTCGACTGCCATTTATCATGCCCTTCAATTCCGTCCCTTCCAAATCCTTCAGTTGTACATCTCCTCTGTCTGTGACAGTCTTGACCTCATATGGTCCCAACCAACGCATTCTGAACTTTCCTGGATGTTGAAAAAACTTGTTGTCATACAGTAGGACTAGGTATACTTTCTTGAAACATTTTCTCTTGATATGGTGGTCATGCCAAGATTTGTCTCTTTGTTTCTATACTTCTTGGTGAAAGCCTGCTAGAATCCTATATTCTTCCATGCTCATAAGCTCACTTAACCTTTGTTGTACTGCGCCTCACTCTGTCATGTTTGTAATTGTTGCGACATGCTGACTTAGTACCAAGAATTCTAATGGCACCACTGCTTCTTGTCCATACACCAATATAATTGGTGTCTTCCCTGTCATCTTCTTATAGGTAGTTCTATATGCCCATAATACTGCACATATCTTTGAATCCTAATCATCGCCGTTGACATTGAAAATCTTGGTTAGGGCCTTCTATAGAATCTTGTTGAAGGCTTCCACTATTCCATTTGCCCGAGGATGGTATGGCATAATTTTCTGATGGTAGACCTTGAATTCTTCAGTTAGAGCTCTGATAGTGCTATTGATAAAGTGAGTGCCTTAGTCACTCATCAGGATCCTTGGACATCCAAATCTAGTGAGCACATGTTCAAACATGAAGTGTGTTGTTGTCTCTGCACTGCATTCTTTAACTGGTGTTGCCTCTGCCCATATTGAGAGGTATTCCATCGCAACAATGATGTATCATGTGCTTAATCTTCTTACGGGTGGGTGAATTGGCCTAACAAAATCTATAGCCCATTTGTCAAACACTCGTAGAATCACTTGTGGATGTAAGGGCATCGCATCCCATCTATTTGGTTTTCCAACCCTCTGACAAACATCGCATTGTTGACAATATTCCTTTGCATCTCGATGAATATTTGGCCACCATAATTCTACGCATAGTACCTTTTGCGTGGTAGCTTTTCCTGCATAGTGTCCTCCCGCTATTCCTTCATGGGATTCTGATAATATCCTAGGCCTTTTGTGTTCTAGCGTGCACCTTCTCAAGATTTTGTCTACCCCCATTTTATATAAGTGCCCTGCGTTCAAATGGTAGTCAAATTCTCGAAAAATCAGGTTGTTCCTCTGCGCAGCGTTAAATTTCTGTGGCACAGTCCCTATACTTAAATACTCAATAATGTCAGCAAAATAATCATTCGTGACCTAGACTGAGAATTACTACTTGTAAGGGAAGGTATCCTCTAACTTTGTAGGATCCTCGCCATTGGTGACCCTTGACAAGTGATCAGGTCTTGCATTTAGCTTCCCTGGTTTGATTATGACTTCAAAGTCAAATTCTTGAAACAGTAGTAACCATCGACAAATTCTCCCCCCCAACACTGGCTTGTTGACTAGGTAATTAAGGTCTGAATGATCTATGAACATATTAAAGTGTTTTCCAAGTAGGTAATGCTTGAAATTTTGAAGTGCATATACCATTTCCAGGCCTTCTCGTTCTGTGGTGTTGTAGTTTTGTTCGGAGTTTGACAGTTTTCTGCTTAAAAATGCTATGGGATGGTCCAAATCCCCTATTGGTTGCACCAAAATAGCTCTTAGGGCTATGGTTGATGCATCTACATGCACATGGAATGTCTTCTCCCAATCTGGGAGGACTAATATGGGTGTTGTGACCATCTTCTCCTTCATGGTGTCCAATCCTTGTTGACAGCTCTCATTCCACTAGAATTTAGTATCCTTCTTAAGTAATTTCTCCATCGGCGCAGTCATATGTGCATACCCCTTGATAAAATTTATATAATATCCTGTATGTCCTAATGTGGCCCTAAGTTGGTGCACTGATTTCAGTGGTGGTAGGTTCACAATTACCGCAATATTTGCAGGATCCACGATCAAACCTTGTCGGCATACTATGTGACCCAATAGAATTCTGAAGGGTGTTCCAAATATACATTTCTTAATGTTCAAAGATATTTGTCATTTATTGCATCTTTCTAACATCAGCCTCAACACCTATACATGGTCATTCAACAGGATTTATACTGTCCAATCATCCAAATATATCTCCAAAAATTGATGGATGAATTCTTTGAAGGCAACAATGAATACTCTAGAGAAAATTGTTGGTGCATTTTTCAGTCCAAAAGGCATGAATGTTTATTGGTAGGATCCCCATTCTGTTGCAAATTTATTCTTGTGTCGATCTTCTGGTTCTATCTCTATTTGGTGGTAGCCTTAGAATCCATCATTGAATGAGTATGCTTCCTGGCCTCCCATGTTTTCTAGGACTTCATATGTAAAGGGTGTAGGGAAGCGGTCATGTAGGCAAGCATCATTGAGATTTCTCATATCTACATATATTCTTATGACTCCTTGCTTTTTCTCCTGAATTAGCATAGGACTTATCCATTCTGTTTCTTCTACTGGTTCTATGATTCTTTCTTCCAGCATTCTATCGATTTCTGCTCTTACATTCTGCTTGTAGATGGGGTTCAATTTGTAAGGCCTCTGTCTAATAGATCTTGCCTCCAGTTTGAGAGGGATATTGATCTCTCCAAGTTATCCTGTGATACCCTTCATTTCTGTAAAGGTCATTGGGAACAGGTCACTGTACTCGCACAGTAATTTTGGTATCCTATGCACTGTTTTCTCGTCCAAGTAGTCTCCGATGTTGGCCATATTGTGATTATCAACTATCCTAATGTTGACTTTCTTCACCTTGACTAGCGCAACAATTACTTATTATTATAGAGGTGGATCTTCCACTTCTCTTTCACCTTCAAGTTCTTCAATATAAATATCACTAAGATCGTCTTTCTCTAGTACTTCTTCCTGCACATGGTAGCATGACAATAATTCTTTCACTGTCTTCCTGTTCTGCTGTTGTTATTCTATTATGAGTTCGACTTCGAGTTCCTTAATGAATATAACCCCTCTTATTTGTTTGAGGGTTGCATCTATGTTGGGGTTCTTATGCTCAAATGGGAAATTGGTTGTAAATTTATGTTGTAGTACTTTATAGCTCGTAGTTCCTGGCCAGTATACCAGTTTCCTGGGGTGCCCTCTAATGTGTGTACAAAATGGTGAGGCCATTCCTCTAGGGGTGTCATTTTCCACCATGCTCTACACTTTTCCAAGTTTTCCACTCATACCCCTGTCCATCATATTTCTACTACTGGTCACTTCTTTGTTCTACGCCGAAACTAATGCGCAATAACCGTTTACATTGGTACCGGTCCTTGATTGTTTCTTTGTGTGCACCCCACCATCTTGCAGGTGTAGCATTAAGTTTAATGTTGAGAGATAACAATATCTGACTGTATGATACTTTGTCCTCATATCTTGTTAGGAATTCTTTTAATTTGTTGATTCCATGGAAACTTGGAGGTTCTCTGACTTCTGTTCCAACCCACCTTACTGTGCGGTCTATTCAGGCGCATATTCTGGTTGAGACCTCATGTAGTCACTGTTGCCAATTATATAGACCCATGTGTGAGTCAAAATCACATGATGTGATACTTATCCAACTAATTACACCATCGATAGTTGGATTAATGTAATCTTTGGTGCGCCCAGTGGTCCGATACAACTGGTTAATTTATTCTTGATCTAGACATTTTGGTTCCACAAATCTTTAGGCTTATGATGGGTCTAGGGGTGTGATAACCCTGCATTCGCTCGAATCAAATGCCATCTTCCTAGTCTTTAGGTTGATTATTGCCTTATTTTCAAACACCCAATCCAATCCCAGTAATGTTGGATATGGTGTTGTGCCATCCACAATTTCGATCACTTCGAAGTCTGCTTTAGTGTGCACTCCGTCCAAATCTACTATCACTCCTTTCAACCTCCCTCTTGGTAGAACTTTGTGTTGGTTTTCTAACTTTAGTTGGACTGGTAAGTATCCTAAGGTAGGTTCTCCCATGCATTTCCATGTCTTTTTCGACAATACATTGACTTCAGATCCCAGATCTAATATCACATCACCCATGTTAAAATCTCTGATGTTGGCATTAAATCTAAACTCTTGGTTGGTTCTCCTTCTGGCATGGAGGTGATTGACTATCCTTTGTTCTAACGTTCCCTTAGATTTTTTGGTACATCTATTTAACATATTATGTAATAATATAACAGATGATGGATCCTTAAATAATTGAATACAGGATTGCAGGAAAGTTTTAATACAACTTACTTGGTTCCCAGGTGGACTTCAATGGTATGGTCCAATGCTGATGACATTTCATACATTGGGATATCTTGGGTATGCTGCATGGTAGATGTATATGCAACATTCTTCTTGAGAAAATCTTGTTTTCCCCCCTTAAAGGTCTCCTCCTTTTTTGCATCATATCACTTGGGTGGCTCCATATTTTTCTTAATCCATTGGTGTTGTACTGGTTCCTGTCTAGCCGCATCATCTCTTATTTTAACACCACCACACGTCACTATGTTGATGTTCCTGCCATCTTCTCTAGCTTCTGTAGAGATCCACTATACGTTATGATTGTTCTGATTCCATTACTCTTGTATCTTCCCCAACAATGTTGTCCAATCTTCTGTATCGTGGTCTGTTGCGCGAAAATACATGCATGTTGCAGGTGGTAGTGGACATTATCTTGCATAGTGCCCCAGTTGTTGGAAGTTATGGCACACTACTTGACCTCTTCCTCATCCAAATCCTCATATGCCTCATCCTCCTCCTCTGTACCTAGTGCGATCTCTGTGTAGTGTATTGTATTGAGGTACCTGATTATACTGCGTAGGGTTATACTAGGGTTGCGCATGGTTGTACTATGGCTGCACGTTGTTATATTGTTGCGACACAATATTATACAATGGTGGTGCCTGATTAAATTGAGGTGCATCTTGCCCTGTCATCATTTCTTCTTCCACCCTATATGTTTATGACGTTCTTTCCCTCATCAGATCCATGGTTTTGCAGTCTTTGTCATTGTGGCCTACTGACTTGCAAAAAGTGCAGTCTGCATTCTTTGGTATTGTTTAGTATTTTTCCATCATAGGATGATATGGATCATGCCTGTGCGTCTTGAAAATTTCACAGCAAGGTCCTCCTGTCGGAAATGGATTTTGCATCCCTGTTTCCATATACTGCGTGAATGTTGGACATTTGTTCTTATGGGTCCCTTCTGTTCTACATGTGGTACACCAAACAACTTCATGCTTGTCCTTGCCCTTATTTTGATTGAGTTGAAATGTAGGATTCTGTAGATCCTCCTTCAACTCCTCTGTAGCTGGATCTGTATTATGGTATTGATTCTCCTCCATTTGCAAGGCTTCCTGGAGAGCCTTTGCTTGAGATTGGAATTTTTGATGTCTGAGTGGGTATTTTAGGTGTGGTAACATAGAATTTAGAAACAAATTCCTATGCTACATGTCAGTCATGGCATACCTCAATTTCCCTTTTAGATGTTTAAATCATTGGTCAATTTACTAGACCAATTCTCCTGGTGTCTGTCGGATTTATATCATCTCATTCATGTATTGGTCCTCTGAGCTTGGCTTCTGGAACTCATTAATCAATATTTTCTTAATGTTTGTCAGTGTCCTTGTTGTCCCAGGTGCATTGTTTACGTCTACACTCATGTACTAGTCTAGTGCACGGTCTCTTAGCGTGATAGATATTTGTGCAAGTTTAGTGTCTTCAGCAGTGATCTTTTTTGATTCCTGGATCTTTGCACAAATAAACAAGTGTTTCTCAGGGTCTTCTGTCGTCTCTCCTTGAAATTATGGTAACCAAATGGTGGGATCATGTCTTGCCATCCTGAATACTGAACTTCTACCTCTGCGTGGTGTAGATACTTGACTAATGCTTCCTGAACTATCTCCCCCATTTGTTGTTCCCTATGTATATGTACTTCCTGTTGTCTTCCTTCCCATGAAATTCAGTGGTCTAAATGGTGGTGTTCTTTTTGGTGTGTTAGTCGCACATGGGTTTATGGGTTCCACACTGACATTAATATAGATGGGATTACTCTCTTCTCTTCCCTCTCTTGGACATATTGTTTTCCTCTCATATGTTGCGTGCAAGATTTCCTCAATCTGCTCCATAGGCCGAATATCCTCTACCTCCTCTTCATCACTTTCCAACCCTTCCCTTGCGGCTATGGCTCTCTTCTTTGTGTTCACCTTGTATTGGTAGGGTACTCCACTGCACGTCTTTCCAACTGTTTCCATGAACCTCTTGATGTGGTCGTCTTCCATCATGATTGGGTCCAAGGATTCCGCCTTTCCTTTATCTCTTTCTCCTTCCATTTATCCTTTTTCTATCAGTGCTTCCCCCCTTCCCCCATGTATGCAGGGAAGTTTAGTTATATGATTCCATTGTCATTACACCTTTTTTATAGAGACATATCTTAATAGAAGCATACAACGAATATCAAATATACCTTCCTTGAGGATGGCATAGAAAATAT